>JAQGBS010003076.1:0-12050 GCA_034698545.1 Acrobeloides obliquus
AATATGTAGACCAAGCCTAACAACTTCCTAGTAAGATCAGAAAAAAATCGAAGAAACATATCAAAAATGTCCCTTGTGAACTTAGCCCAGTACCACCGAACCATGGAACCCTTAGGATTAACTGCTCCTAATTCTGACCTCGTAGTAATGCATCACAACCAAAATTGAAAAAAAACAAAAAATTTTCATCTTTTTGAAATCATCTGCCACAAATTTTTAAAATATAATGCCCTTTTACATGTATGGCATTATGTTATTCTAAATTTTTATTCATAAAATTTATTCATTTCTTCATCTTCATTTCACCGCTCGTGGTTAAAGCCGTTTTCTTATTTCTCATTGTTCCGCACAAATATGTTGTCATTATTGTTGTTTTTAAGATATTTGGTGCATTCATACGCCAAGAGAATGTCCATTAAGATTTTTCGATACATGTTTACATTCACATTTAGTTTATTTTCAAGGAAAATCGAGGAAATTGTGCTAGAAAATTTCTTGTATTGAAGATTTTGATGCCAATTTAGGAAATGTGGATCTATTTTTAATGCACGGTGTTGATTTCAAAATCAGATTTTGGGTATTTTTTGTTCAAATTTTTGACATGGTTTAAAAAGGCTTTTATAATATAGACTTAATAACATACCCCCTAAATCTTTGTCCTGGCTCACTTTATGTTTTGGCCGGCATTAGCTTGTACGGTGGTCGAAAATGTAAATTTTTTAAACAGGAATAATTAAAAAAATGATTTAAACCATTCGATTCACAAGGAAACCCTAAAGTCTGCCCGATTTTAATTTTTTTTCAACCAAGTGCAAACGGTTTAAAAAATGCAAAAAATAAAAATTTTTAGCCCCATAGGCCTTCTTCGAGGAGATACAAAGGTTAAAAAAATTTGTGCAAAAACAATGGTCACAGGCCGGAAGTCAAAACCTGTCCCTTTGGCATTATAGGCTGGCATACTTCCACTACACCATGAAGCTTGTCAGAATATATGCAACATTTTAAGCCCACTCATAGCTTAAGCATGGTTTGCAATCGGATATACAGGGTGTTTCAGATGATATGTGGGCAAGGAGGGGGGTGCGAACCCTTTTTGAGATGGTCCTCCGGGAGGACCTTTTTTTTTGACCACCTCAAAAATGTCGTAAACTTTTAACGGAGTTTGAAGTCATCTTCATTTAAGAATTCAAGTCAAATTTGAGGCGGTCCCCCCTTAATTTTTCATTTTGAGTGAGTCGGTCAGGGGAGTGCCACCCCCCTTTGCCCACCTATGTTTTAGATGAAATGTACCTATTTTATTTTGATATAACCTTTTTCTAGAAAATGATTTTGAATTTTCGACTTTTAGAAAATAACGAGTTAATTTGTCCATTTTATGCATGTTTCTTTGTTTTTGAAAATCTTGACTTTGGGCATTGAAACAAAAATTTGCTATTTTTCCTAAAGGAATTTTTTTTAAATTCTTGTGCCAATTGATTCAGCGACCCCAAAAACAGTAGTGTACCAATTTTCGTGAAAAACATATTCTTGGTTTTCGAGTAAAAAAACTTTATTGAAGGGCTGGGGTTCGAACCAGCGACGTTCTTGCTCATGCACATTGTGGTATATGCGAGCTTACAGTTAAATCGATTTTTGAACAAAAATTCGATTTGAGCAAAATTTCAATTTTTGATCTAAAATCCAATTTTTTTTAAAAATTCGATTTTCAACAAAATTCATTTTTAAGCAAAAAATTCGATTTTTGAACAAAAATTCGAATTTTGATTAAATGATCAAAATTTCTAGAAACGAAATCGTTCCAAACAAACAACTTCTGACTGATAATGAACAAGAAAACGACTCTAAGTTTATTCGACTATTTTTCTTCACTCGGGAATGTAAAATATTCGTCATTTTTTGCCAATGAGACCATCTTTTTACACTAAACTTGTTTATGACTCTTGCGTTTTCTGCACTTCCTCGTTTATACTTTTGATTAATTTACACTCGAACATTTTTGTTCGATTTGTTGCGTTGTTATTCGATAATTTTTCAAGTTAAAACCAACATTTTGAGATTCTTATGGTTGAAGGACACCCTTTGGATAGTCTGGGGCCAAAGCCATATGCTAATGCGTTATCAAACTCAGACAACAATAATGATTATGAAACGCCCATTGAAGGGACTAATATTTCTGAACCATTGACTCGACCCTTTTTGCCTCAAGCTCGAACCCAGTAAGTCTATGTACTTTTGCGCTAGATATACAGAAAAATTGTCTATTATAGAAAATTTGATGTCCAAGAACCTCAAAATAAAAAATATCAAAATATCAAGCTCAAAATATCACTCCTTCGTAGAGATTCTTTAACATTTTTAAAGATCTTTGGCGCTAGTTTATTATTTCTTACCATAGTATCAGGTATTTTTTTAAACCTATATAGGCCCTACTTACAGATTTTTATATTGCCAAAGAACCCTGTCATGAAGTTACGTTTCATAGAGGTTAAACGGTGAGCCTCACAAGGGAGGCTATCCAACTGTCATTCACAAAAGTTTTTCAAACATGGTTAAATCAATAGAGCATACCCATTTGGTTAACTAAAGCTTTGGTCTTTTTCCCATAAATGCAAAGTGTCGAGAACAAGCGCTTTAAAAATTCATTAAAAAAAGTGTCATGGTACTTGATTAAAAAATTGCTGTTTATTTAACTGGAAGTATCGACAAGTGGATAGGCGTATAGTTTTTGGTCTAGACAGTCGAGGGTTCGAATCCTGCCATGATAGAACTTGTTTTCTTTTGTTCCAGAAAAAAATTGAAAAAAACTCTATATAGAGCCCATTACTATAACAATTTGACTTTTACACAACAATGAGACCTATACTGGCGTTTTCGTTTGAGAGGAATCGATTTTGTTCATTATAAGAGCGTGAAGACGCCTCCCTGTTGTATTTTTCTTTTGCCTGAATCAGGGTCAAGGAAAATTTTTCAAGCTCCGAAAATGTGCGCAATCGATTCCTCATATAAAACTACCAATAAAAAGTACATTTTTCAAAAAATTTATTTTTTGGAGAATAGGCCTTAAAAAATGTTTCTCCTTTAAAAAGCTGAAAAACAAATTTTATCATGATCGGACTTGAAACCTCGCCTATCTACCCATACACTTATCAACTTGACGATACCACCATTAATTTATTGTAAATTTTTAGAGCAAATACAATGTTACTTTTTTAATGAATTTTTAAAATGTTTGTTCGATACAGTGCATTTATGGAGAAAATCCAAGACTTTAATTAGAGAAGTGGGTATACTCCATCGATTTAACGATGTTTGAAAAACTTTTGTGAATAAAGTTGGGTAACCTCCCTTGTAAGCCTAACCTAGGCCTACTTCTAAGTCTAAGCCTAAGTTTAAGTCTAAGAATACAAAGGCTATTGAATTGGATCCTACCCTTGAATTGCTTATAACAACAGAAGAGTTTTACAAAAAAACTTAGGAAAATATAATGAAGATATAGAGAATTATACAAAGGCTATTGAATTGGATCCTACTTATGCAAATGCTTATTACAACAGAGGAATTGCACAAAATAGCTTAGGAAAATATAATGAAGCTATAGCGGATTATACAAAGGCTATTGAATTAGATCCTACTTATGCAGAGGCTTATATTAACAGAGGACATGTACAAAATATCTTAGGAAAATATAACGAAGCTATGGCAGATTTTACAAAGGCTATTGAATTAAATTCTACTGATGCAAGTGCTTATAGCAACAGAGGGGTTGCACAAGGAAACTTAGGAAAATATAACGAAGCTATACCAGATTTTACAAAGGCCATTGAATTAGATCCTACTTATGCAGATGCTTATATCGGCAGAGGAGTTGCACAAGGAAACTTAGGAAAATATAACGAAACTATAGCAGATTATACAAAGGCTATTGAATTAGATCCTACTGATGCAAGTGCTTATTACAACAGAGGAGCTATACAAAAGAACTTAGGAAAATATAAAGAAGCTATGACAGATTTTACAAAGGCTATTGAATTAAATCCTACTGATGCAAGTGCTTATAGCAACAGAGGGGTTGCACAAGGAAACTTAGGAAAATATAACGAAGCTATACCAGATTTTACAAAGGCCATTGAATTAGATCCTACTTATGCAGATGCTTATATCGGCAGAGGAGTTGCACAAGGAAACTTAGGAAAATATAACGAAACTATAGCAGATTATACAAAGGCTATTGAATTGAAGCCTGGCTATGCTAGTGCTTATTACAACAGAGGAGTTGCACAAGGATACTTAGAAAAATATAACGAAGCTATGGCAGATTTTACAAAGGCAATTGAATTAGATCCTACTGATGCAAGTGCTTATAGCAACAGAGGAGTTATACAAAATACCTTAGGAAAATATAAGGAAGCTATACCAGATTTTACAAAGGCTATTGAATTAGATCCCACTAATGCAATTGTTTATTACAACAGAGGAATTGCACAAAATAGCTCAGGAAAATATAACGAAGCTATGGCAGATTTTACAAAGGCTATTGAATTGGATCCTACTCATAAAAAAATTGAAAAACTTGATTTGTAAATTATGTCATGGATTTAATTGAACCAAAGTAAAGTGCGTTAAGTCCTTTTATAAAGTTCTGATTTTTTTGTAAAATTTATTTAGTTTTTTTGTAACTGAATTACGTTTTTTTGTAAAAATTTATTGTAAACAAAATTTGCTTTTTTGTATACAAAAGTATGTTTTTTTATAAAACAAAGAATGTTAAATTATTTTACAAATTGAAAATTTTTGCAAAGATATCGAACAAAGGCTCAGAGAAGAAGGAAAATAGACCAAAGACGACGGATGGTATGTTATAGTGCATTCAAGCGTGTGCAAAATGCTGTTATTGAAAATCAAACAAATGCGACCACTCAAGGACGTTCTTTGCATAATTTTGCAAAAATTTTTACTCAATTACCTCCAATTTTGACCCGAAACACCCCCAATTTTGCACCAAAAATAGTCCCAATTTTAGACTCAGAATACAGAGTGATCAATAATTTATTCACGTATTTAAAAAGCTCGCTAAAAATCGAGTTTACGTCCATTTCGGTCACCCTATAACTCATTCGATAGCCAACGTCACCGAATTTTTTTACGAAAAAAATTATTAAAAAATATTTTATTTTCAATTTTTTAGCCCAAAAATACTAAAAAATTACGATTTTTGAAATTTTTCTTATTTTCAAAATTTTGCCAAAAGTATAGGACGGATTTCTTCGAGTGACGACAATTTTGAAAGATGGGAATCTGAGAGATTTTTGACAAAAGGAATTATTGGAGCTAGTCCGGCTGGGGGGGACCAAGTGACGTTCAAAAAAAATTTTTTTTGAATTTTTGCAAAAATGACTTTTCTAGGGGTAATTTTATGCGAGAAATCGATTGCGCGCAAAATTGAAAATCAGGGTTTTGGCGGGAATTCAAATTCTAAACCAATTCCAAAAAATCGCCAACTTCAAACGTGATTATCTCGACAACGGTAGCGATTCAGAATTTACTGTAAAAACAAAAAATGCTCCATTTTTCATGAATTTTTCGAATATATATAAATTATGGCAAATTTGCTAATCTAAAGAATTTTCAATTTTTGACCTCCTCGGAATGGCCAACTTCATAAGGCAATATCTTTTTGCTTGGTACCTTCATCTTCGAAAACCTTCAGACAATCTGTCTTATAACTCTTTATGGAACCATCCATTTTTTAAATTTGTGGGCTTAAAATGTTCGTAACAATCTACACTAAAATTTGTAGCAAGCTTCTTTCTTTTTAGCAATTAATAAAGGTTGCTTTCAGTCAAAAAACTGAAAAAATATTGCTTTTTTTGACAATAAAAGGAAAATTTTTTATTTTGTCAAAGAATAAAAGCTTGCTACGAATTTTTGTCTAGATTGTTGTGGACATTTAAAACACAAGATCTCAAAAATGGATGGTGCCTTCAAAAGATATAAGCTTTTGAAGTTTGTCCATGTTTTACAAACTCCAAAAGGACATTTAATTGCAATAAAAGTTGCCTGAATTTCAATAAAATTGTGTTTAGCGTTTTTTTGGGTGTCGGAACTTCTTGCACGCTTTTGGCAGCAGCCGTGTAGTGAGCGTGTGTAACGCTCGGCCTCGTTTCCGAGCGTCCCAAACGGCACTCCAAGCGGCGTTTCTGAGTGGGGCACTAGGAATGAATTTTAAGTGAGCTTTAATTATGGTCCGAACTAATTTCAGCATTCACCATATTATACATTTTCCCAAAATTCATATAATACGTTCTGAAATTAAATTCATTCCTCCCCGGTTCATCAGTGTAGTGTATCAAAAGCCTGAGCGCTCAGAGCTCGGTCTTCAGTTTATTTTTAAAATTTGCTCTAAAAACTTATGCCCTTTTAGTAGGCTTTCACGATTGTTATTTTTTGAATTTTTTATTAACGTTTAAAATTAATTATCAAGGGAAAAAATTAGAAGATAAACATAAATTATAATGTGTATTAATATTTTTTAAACTACAAAATCACATGCTTTCTAATGAATGAAAGTTTGTATCAGTAAGCTGTTGTTTTACAGGAAAAAATTACGAGACAAATTCAAAAGGTCATAAACAAGAGTCAACAATTTACGGACACATGCAAAAAGTTAAAGGGGGTGCAGATAATAGGTCATTCTCGGTCAAAAATTTTTTTGCCAAAACAGCCTATATAAGCCTAAAATCGTGCGAAAAATCGATTGCGCGCATCGAAAAATTCTGAAAAAATTTTTCAGGGTTAAAAAAAATGCGTCACAATTAGGGGTTATAAGTTTTAACCCCAACAAAATCATTTTTAGGGGTAATTTTGTGCGAGGAATCGATTGTGCGCATCGAAAAATTCTGAAAAAATTTTTCGGGGGTCAAAAAACCCCAAAAATAATTTTGTTGGGGTTAAAACTTACAACCCCTAATTTTGACGCATTTTTTTCAATTATTTGATCCCTGAAAAATTTTGTCAGAATCTTTCGATGCGCGTAATCGATTTCGCATGATTTTAGGCCTATATGGGCTGTTTTGGCAAAAAAAATTTTCGACCGAGAATGACCTATTATCTGCACCCTCCCTTTAAGGACAACATAAAAATTCTCACTGAGTGTAAATCGTCTCAAAAATATAAAATCAGGCGATTTACAGAGTTTTATCAAGTTCGAGTTTTCGAGTTTAGTATGTTTATTTTTTAAATTAAAAATTAATAATTTGTAATGTGATTTCCTAATGGTTCCTCTTATGTTTTTGGCCAAAATTTGTGAATAATTTATAATAAAAATTGCCAAAATCGGAAAAAATTATCTGCACCCTCCCTTTAAGGACAACACAAAATTTTACTACAATATCATACCAATAAATTATAAAAGACCGTATTTGAAAATCTTTTAAATTGGCTGAGATATCGCGTTTTTACTAAATGGGTACAATTTTTGCTCTTTGCTCAAGGTACCTAACTTTGAAGAACCATATCTCCGGATACAAAAAAGTTTTGGATTGTTGGAAGACAGATTTGTTATTTGGGGTCATACAGTTACTTTTAGGCCACAATTGAAAAAAATCTGAGACTATGACTTTTTTACTTGGTACCTTCATCTTCAGATTTATTCAAAAACCTTCAGACAATCTATTATAAGCTTTCGAAGAAAGCAAAAATTGTAGAAGAGAAACACACTTTTTATAATTAAAATTTGGATGTGAGGCAAACTTGTTTGTTTCAGGCACATAAATGGATATTCGAGAAATCGTCTCTTAAATGTTAAAGATAATCCAACAATCTTGATCAAAGTATGTGAGAAACTGTTTAATAAATTCTGTTTACACATAAAAGGAGCTTAATAACGACAAATTTTTTTTCGATAATCTTTTGGTATTCTATAGATAATCATATGTTTTTTAATATTCTAAAAACTACACTTTGCAGTGGCGTAGCCAGAAATTTTTTATGGGGGGCCCTACCCAAAAATTTTCAAAAATTTACAGAAGATAATCTCCCAAATAGTGCAAAGTTCAAAGAAAGATGAGAAAAACAGGATAGATGAAGATAATCTTCCCTAAAATACATTTTTTATCCATAAAATTTTTCAATTTTATTAATTCGTAAGAGAAGTCAGATGCCTCGTTTACCACATAAAATATGGTTCTCAAAATTCAAGGCCGTGAGATAAACTTTGGTGGGCGTTTATGTTGTTAAGCAAACAGAAACCATGTGATTGGATGTAAATTATAGTATGCAAAGGATCTACTATATTACGACACTGTCTGCGTACAAATCACCAGAGGGGCGGAACCCCGAGTTCTGAAAATCGAGCAAAAGTTATACGAAACATTGCGTTTATATTCATGAAACATAACGGCATAAAAGTTTTTCCGATGCGGCTTAGAGTCTTGGGAGAAATAGGATTGGGACTGGTAGAATCACGAATAGTGCGGTTTCACACATTTAGTCATATCTTTTTTATTTTAAGGATTCACTCGAAACTAATTTTCTTTTGTTACATAAAACGGGGTCGAGGAATCTCCCTATATAAAAATTTTGCCTCAAAGCTGACTTTTTCATGGAGATGTGCCATTTTCTGGTTCTTCGGGAAACCCGGGTTTTTGCGTTTGACATGGGCTATCTCCGCGAAGGAATGGTTTCTGACCCTGTGAAACCATTCCTTTTTGAAGTTTGGATATGTTTTAGGTCTAACTCAGCGCTATCTATTGGGTTGTAACAAAAGTTCGTTTCACAAAAATCAAAGTCTTTATTTTAACAAAAAAAAACAACAAATAACAACAAAATAACAATAAATAACAACAACAAAACGAATTTAATCATCCGGGAAATAGTCCCCTTCATATTCCCGCTTCTGGGCTCGTCTTCCAAATCGTCCACGTCTTTATCGTCACTTCTGAACTTTCTCAACCACTTTCCGCATCCTTGTTCGGTGATCGCCCCGTTCCCATAAACTTCTTGAAATTCTCTGGCCGCTTCTCTATTTTTTATCAAGTTGTCCTTGTCAAAAAGCCACAGCAAAACGTGTCGCAAATGCTTTTTCATGTTTTGAATAACCATTTTATAGCTAAAAAATAAATTTTGATGCAAAAAATAAATTTTTTAAACGCATAAAAAGACTTTGATTTTTGTGAAACGTACTTTTGTTACAACCCAATATTAGGGCAGGGTTGATTTCAATCGGAGGTACATACTAAAAGTTATACTGTGCATGGTGCACATCAAGCTGAACATCACGTAATTTTGAAAGGATTGGAACTCAAAAATCCGAGTTCTACAAGTTGTTATTTATGATGAGTACATTAACTTTTATTTGACCTCAAAAAATTTTGTCTACTAGAAAAAAAGTTATTTCAAAAAATAGATTTTCAGACATTTTGCTTTTGAAAGCCCTTGAAAACTCGATTTTATTATTACTTTTTTTAAATCTTTATGCCTATCATGTAGAACTGCGTTCACTGATCATTTTTTATTTTTACACCATAGGAAGTAGACCTCATTTTCATGGAGAAAAATTGCAAAAAAGTGAGGTGACTGGGGACAGTGCAAAAAAGAATTTTCCGTGGCGGGGATCGAACCACCACCTATGGTGGCAAAAACCAAAGTTTTGCCAATGCGCTACAGAGGACATATGATTAAACTGTCTTTAATTTTGTTATGATTTGTGGAATTTTAATTGTCCCCAGTCACTTCTGGAAATCTATTTTTTGAAATAACTTTTTTTCTAGTAGACAAAATTTTTTGAGGTCAAATAAAAGTTGATGTACTCATCATAAATAACAACTTGTAGCACTCGGATTTTTGAGTTCCAATCCTTTCAAAATCAGCTTGATGTGTTACCTCCAAACACCATGGTGTTACCTCCAAAAGCACCTATAGTTGAGTGCGCCAGCCTGCCAAAGCTCTAAGTCCTCGAGAGCAAGTCATTTTGATCTGGGGTTTTTTATAAAAGCAAGAGCAGCCAACGGGCTAACTTTTTTGTCAAAACCACCACCCGCCTCAACTTACTTTAAGCATTTTTCGCTCGTTTTCGATGAACTTTTTTTCAATATTGGATAAGAGTGTATACTAGTTACGATCCAATCGGTCTTTTTGAGAATATTCATGTTTTTGTGTCAATATATACACTTTTTCAAACAATTAGACCTCAAAAATGCACCCCTATTTTAAAATGTTGATATTTGGCTATACAATTCGATTTTTGACCTTCCTAGGGCTTTTGTAGGCGTTGATCACAAAGCTACTTTGGCTCTTATATCCTATTGAAAGTGGTCTAAAATCGAAAAATTTTATTTTTCGAAATTTCTCAAAAATGACCCTATTAGGGATAATTTTATGCGGGAAACACGTTGACGATGTTATTTTTGCGTAAAAACGCTTCCATTTAAAAAAAATCGAATTGAAGACAAAGAAAGTACATATTTAGAATATGCAAAAATTTCATTTTCTAATCAAATGGAAGCGTTGTTACGCAAAAATAACATCGCCAACGTGTTTCCCGCATAAAATTATCCTAATAGGGTCATTTTTGAGAAATTTCGAAAAATAAAATTTTTCGATTTTAGACCACTTTCAATAGGATATAAGAGCCAAAGTAGCTCCATAAGGTTTTTTGGCAAGGAAAACTTGAATCTAAATAAATTGTTTGATCTTGACAGCTGAAAGTTACCTGAGGGGTTATACCATACATGAATAAAGAGGGGGGCAAGTCACCTCGAGGCTATATGATGTCGATCAAAAAAAGGTCGACACCCATTTACTTTATTTTAAACAAATGTTATAAAGCTTTTATGTTTTGGGTTATATCCCGAGCTTGGCTATATAGCCTTGAGACTTGGAGTTGCAGACAAAGTCTCAACTCAGCTTCGCCACTCCGAGGCTATATGAACCTTTAATTTTTGGCTCGATGCTAGCTACATGAGGGGGAGGACAGTCCCCCCCCCCCCGTTGGTAATATATGAGTTATACCCAGGGGGCGTAGCCAGACATTGCAAAACTTAAAAATGCTTTTTATGATGAATTTATTCATTACATAACTTTTCTAATTTAGAGTTTCGATGGCAATATTTGGGAAAATATTATGCTTAGTTTGGTTAGTCTATTTAATTGCGACTACGCTGACTTCGGCAAGTAAACCAGTTGTCTATAACTCGATGATAAAGGTAAGATACAGGGTGTTCCGAAAGTTCGAGTACACCCTAATTAATTTCATGAGAATTTTCTTCATAACAGAAACTTTTCATAAGAAGCGATGTTCTACAAAGTTGTTCCTGAGATCACGACGAACAACTTTGTAGAACATCACTTTTTGTGAAAAGTTTTCTGTCATGAAGAAAATTATCATGGAATTAATTGGGCTTAGCCTTGTCCTTAGTCTTATCCTTGGCCTTAGACTGGCCATACATGGGCAAGGGGGTACTGTACCCCCCCCCCAATTCGTCGTATCGGGGGAAAAATTAATGGACCAATTCGTATTTCTACTTTTTGCTTGTCGACGTTTTTTTGGTCGACAGTAACCTTTGGGACCAATTCGTATTTTGGGGCCCAGTACCCCCCTGCTTGCCCATGTATGGACTTGGCCTTACAAGGAAGATTCTCCAACAGTGACTCCTCGATTTCGCCCAAACATATGCCAATTTTTTACCTATGGTGGAAGTACTAAAAAACCGCAAAAAATTTTTCCGACCGACACTCCTATGGAGGAGATAGAGCCCAAAATGTGGTTTTGAGGTCAAAATTAGGGTTCAAAGAAATGTTCATAACTTTTTATGGTTAAAAGCTGTTTCAATAACTCTTTTTGCATTTGACAGAGGGCGAAAAGACGCAAATTATGGTATATTAACTTTGGTCTCAAACATTTGTCTTCATGGTTAAAAATGCCTAACAAAAAGGATACCATTTTTCTTAAGAAAAATCGAACCTTCGGGGGTCTCCATTCGACTTTATTTTGCTCGAATAGACTTTAAATCGACTTAAAAAACTGTTTTTAGGTCAGAAAAACACTTTCTGAT
>JAQGBS010003077.1:0-12049 GCA_034698545.1 Acrobeloides obliquus
TTCCGTTTCAATAACCCAAAACAATTATCAAATTAGATAATTTTGGTGTCGTTTTGTTCGTCTCGTCGAGATAAAAAGAATGCCGTCTTTCTTTTTTAAATACACCCAATAATTAAGCGTATTTAAAAAAATGTAAAATTCAGGGTTTTCGTGTCAATATTCAGACAAGTTCAAACCCGTTTTCGTCTAAAAATGAGCCCGATTTCCGGACACGCGGCTAGCGTTCGGAAATCGTCATGAAAAATGAGTTTCTTGACTGCTAGCGCGCACCCTAAATAACCGGCAAATATTTAAAATTCTCATTCAATAAAGATATTTCTTGCTAAATTTACACGTTTTCAAAGAAGCATACAATAAAAGTCTGGGAGAGGCGGATTTTTTCCGCCTTTCAAGAACAAAACTTTTCGGAGTTTGGGTTATTTTTAACATAATCCATCAAAAGTCACTAATTTACACATAAAAAGCCATTGAAATTGAGAAGAGTGGGTGCGCGACATGAACTCAATACCGTTGCTTTGAAATATGAATACTCCGAAATGGCGTTAAATTGAATCAGCATTAGAAAATTTAATAGTGGTAATTCGCTGAAAGAAAATAATAAAAACAATTTGCGTGTTTTGAGAAAATATCAAATTTCTAGGGTATATCACAAGTTGATTAGATTTTACTTTTCTTTATAAACACTAGTGACAGCGCGCAAAGGAGGAGGGGAGGAGGAGCTTCGGTACTTTCTTGTTATCCCGCCCGTGCTGGGTGTATTGAAGTACTAAATGCTTGAATCAGGGCCAGGAAAGCGTTTTCATGCTCTGAAAATGTTTGTAATCGATTTCCCGCATAAAATTACCCCTAGACGCCCGTGATTGTTTTAGCAAAAATTTTTCGGAGATTAGTTCCTAATTCTTACCCCCTTTAATAAAATAACAAACATTCAATTTTGAAATGACTTTTATACACCCGATAATTGAACAATCTCCGAGGAGTTTTCTATCATATATAAATATGAGTAAGCTTGTTGGCGGAAGTCAAATTCTTAAGCTGAAGACCTCTCAATCAAATCTAAGGCGTGGGCATTATATGTCTCGAAGTGTAAGAATCACAAATTCTAGAAATACCCCGGTTTCTAGAAAGCTTCGCAGAGTGGGCCGATTTGTTGGTGATGCCTTATAAGATCTACAAACGATGCCAATTTAGAAGGGCGCCCAGGGTGTTGACGTTGTCTATCGAAGATAATAATGAGTGAACAAAAAAATTTCTTCAATGACGTTTTATTTTTAGAAAGGGAAATTTTTCAAAAGAGAAAATGCTTCTAGAAATTACTTCTAGAAAGTCCTTCCATGATAAAAAAAAATGCACAAAATGACCATTTTCGAGCTTAAAACCAGGCCAGTCAGTTACAATCATATTAAAAATATATTCGAAAAGATCCTGAAAAATTGAGCATTTTTTGTTTTTACGGCATCATCTGAATCGTTTTCCTCATCGAGATAGATGCATTTTAAAATATGAATTTGTTACAAGCTCTTCGTTGTAATACACAAACTTTTTTGAATTTTTGCGGAAAAATCGTGAAAAAATAGCATCAATCGACAGAGAATTTTATGCTGAACAACTTTGCTAATTGAAGTTTGCGTAAAAAATTATTTTCTCCGATCAAAAATGCAAAATAAATTTAAATTTTTGTATATTGAAACGAAAATCCTGCATTAATTTAAACTTATTTTGCATTTTTGATCGAAGAAAATATTTTTTTACGCAAACTTCAATTAGCAAAGTTGTTTAGCATAAAATTCTCTGTCGATTGATGCTATTTTTTCACGGTTTTAAAGTAAAAAATTCAAAAAAGTTTGATTATTACAGCGAAAACATGTACATGAATTCATATTTTCAAGTACATTTATCTCGATGGGGAAAACGATTCAGATGATGCCGTAAAAACAAAAAATGCTCAATTTTTCAGGATCTTTCCGAATATATCATTTTTAAAAATATGATTATAACTGACTGGTAAGATGAAAAAAAGCGAATTTTTTCACGAAAACTTAGTCAACATGGCGTTTTTACGCTTCGGGAGTGCGCGCGATCGATTTCTCGCATCAAATTACCTCCAATAGGGTCATTTTTACGAAAAATTATTTTCTCTCAAATGGTCGCAAAATGCACTCCCCTTTAAACGAGATGGGGGGGGGGGGGTAACAATCGGAACCCGTTATCCAAAATTTTTTTTTGTAAAAAATGCATCCCTATCGGTAATTTTATGCGAGAAATCGATTTCGCGCATTCCCAAAGCATGGAAACGGTTTCTTGACCCTGATTCAGGGAATAGGTTCCAGAAAAAAATTATGTCAAAATAAAATAGGTACATTTCATCTGAAACACTCTGTATAATTAATTGAAACAGAGAAATTCTTGCATAAATACGAACGAAAACTTATGTAATTTCTCGTTGCTTACGTTGTGTAATTGAATCTATATTCAAAATGAAGTAAAACCGTTTTGCAAAATTTCATTAACAGTTCACCGATTTCCTTTCTTTTTCTCGAATAAAAACCTTCCAGATTCATTGAAGCTCATCATGTGTTCTTTACGTAACACGTAACATAAAACTACACACTAATTTAGTTATTCATTATTCTGGGGGTGTTTTTTTTAAAAGATAACAAAGTTTTCTTATCTTCATTCAAGACGGCCAAAAAATTACGTCACAGAAACTTTTTTTGAGTAATAATGCACTTTGGGTGATTCATGGAGACTAGTGATGTCAGAAACGAGTATTGAAAGAATGGATTGACACCGGTTAAATTCTTGATTCAAGAATTTTGTACGAAATATTTTTAAAAAAATCGAATTTTTGGCAAAAATAGAAGTTTTGTTACAGGAAGACTAATCATGGCTTAGGTTGTGCCAACTTTTTTTAAAAATTAATAAAAAAAGAGTTTCAACCGAATTTTTTCGGGCGACCACATATCCGATTGCTGATAATTTGAAGAATTTTTTGTAAAAAAAATTATTGAAAAATCACACGTTTTATTCGAGATATAGCCATTTGAAGTTTGAACCCAAAATGCCCATTTTTGCAAAATTTTTGCAAAAATGGGCATTTTGAGTCCGAACTTCAAACGGCTATATCTCGTTTAAAACGTGTGATTTTTCAATAATTTTTTTTACAAAAAATTCTCCAGATTACCAGCAATCGAATGTGTGGTGCCCGAAAAAATTCGGTTGAAACTTATTTTTTTATTAATTTTTTTAAAAAGTTGGCAAAACCTAAGCCATGGTTAGTGTCCCTTTAAAAATCGAATTTTAGCAAAAGATCGAATTTTTGGTAAAAATTGAGTTTTCGATTTTTCTTGAAAACTTCAATAAATTCAGTAATAGTTATTAACGGTAAAATTTATTTTACAAGTTGAAGATACCGTAAAACTTCTAATAGAACCCCCTGGGGCTCTATTAGAAGGTGTTAATGATTGCTCTGTTAAAAATCAAGTTTAAATCGGATTTCTTCAAACGACCACTTTTTGGATAGCTACTGTAGAAAGGAGCGTTCTATAAAAGAAATTATTGAAAAATATTTTATTTTCGCTGAGTTATGGCCCTTTGAATTTGAAAAAGTTGAAAAATGATATTTTTTTCAAAAAATCATATCTCCGTGAAATCGAAGTCATTGTCAATAATTTCTTTACATAATGTTCCTCATATGCTGAGCTATCCAAAAAGTGGTCGCTCGAAGAAAATCGACTTAATTTTGATTTTTGGTGGATTTTTGAATGTAAGGCTTAAAATTTTTTTAAATTCAAAAGGCCATATCTCGACAAAAATAAAATATTTTTCAATAATTCTTTATATAGCATATTCTCTATCCCCAGGACTATTCAAAAAGTGCTCGCTCGAAGAAATCTGATTTAAACTCGATTTTTAAGAGAATTTTTACGTTTACATGGGGTTCTATTAGAAGTTTTACGGTATTTACATACAAAAAAAACAAAATATTTAAAAAGTTATCATTTTGTATTCTGCATTATTTCAGTAGTAGTGATTCGATTAGCATGTTCATGGTAAAGTTTATAAGGATATTTGAGAACATGAATCAACGCGAGTTTATACCCTTGAATAATGAGCAATGTAGCGAAACAATCCAACACAAATGCATAATAACTAATATAAGAAAATAGCGTCTTCAAGATAATAATAATCTTCAAAATAAATATTTGTGATGTTGGTATGTCATTGAATTGATACTAAATTTGGATTTACAGGTACGGTTGATCGTTGATTTGCGCTAGACCTGTGGTAGGGTGGGTATGGCCCAGAGGCAAGATGAAGGGGAGAGGGGTGCAAAGTGGGGCAATTGAATGCGCAAAGTACAAAAAAAGTAAGGCAGTGTTGTTTATGAAAATTTTCAAAAAATTTCAAATTCATTTTTTCTTGAAAAATTCGAATTTTATGAAACATCGAAAAAATTGAATTTTCAAGAAAAATCGAAAATTCGAATGTTTCACAAAAAATTGAATTTTTCAAATTGAATTTTTTTATAATTCGAATTTTTTATTTTTCGTGAAATTTTTATAATTTGAATTTTTCTTGAAAAATTCAAATTTTCGATTTTTTGTAAAAAATTCAATTTTTCGATTTTTTTGAAACGCGCGAAGTACTAAAAAAGTAAAGCAGCTGTTGTTTTATGAAATCTCGTGACCCATTTTTTGAGTTTTACTCTCCTAATTTGACTTTTTTAGGAAAATTTCCCTCGGTAATTTTTTTCTAGCGTCTTCTCTAGTTTGGTCAGGTATGTATATATCAAAAAATCTTTATTTTCACAAAAACAGGTTTAAAAAAATCAAAATCTTACTGGTATATAAGGTAATAATAAAGGGCAAATATTAACCACTAGTCCTATAAGACCCTCCAAAGAACACATTATCGAAGCTCTTTTTAATGAATTAACGAACGAAGCTCGTTTCAATCCATCGAGGTTTGTAATTGAAGATTTTGTATCAATTAATTTTATCATGCGTTGCAGCTTGGTTAATATTAAAATGGATAAGATAATTGTAGTCAATGAAGGAAGTAAACGTAAGGCTGAACTAGCTATTAAATTAGTGGTATAACCAACTGAAGATCTGTTTAGCTTGTCTATTGCTATAATTTGAATGACTAAACAGAGTGTATCATAGAGAAGAATCCAAAATAAGTAATAGACTTTACGTTTGAACATTCTTTTATAAACTTCGTTGAAATAACAAACAACAAATCTAAAAAAGTACAGGATGGCGCAAAAAAACATCACTTTTGCGATTTTTCGAATTTTTTCAATTTTTATATATTTTTTCGAACTTTTTTCAATCTTTCAATTTTTTAATATTTTTTCGAATTTTCTCAATTTTTTTCGATTTTTTTCAATTTTTGGCGCAAAAGACCGCACTTTTGCGATTTTTTGAATTTTTTGATGGAAAACAACTTTCTAGGGTAATTTTTATGCGGGAAATCGATTGCACGCATCGGAAAAATATGTTGACCCTTGATATTTTGATTTTTTCAATTTTTTACGGGGTACTCCCTATTTCCAGACTCACAAGGAATCATCACCCAGAAAGTTGTCTTCCATGAAAAAATTCGAAAAATCTTAAGGGGGATTAAGAGTAAAATTTCACCCGAAAAATTTTTAACCCTTTTTTCTAGGAGCCGATACGAAATGGCACAGACTCGAATGAAACGAAGAGGTTGAAACAATACGAATGAAATGATACAAATGGAACGATACGAATGAAACGATATGAATGAAATAAAACGAATGAAACGATCGAATGATTTTCCCATAGGAAAAATTTTTTATTGGTTTTTACATTATATCGTTTCATTTGTTTCGTTTCAAACCTTCCATTTCATTCGAGTCTATGCCTACGAAATTTTCTGTAACCTGTTTAAAATCACGGGTAATATCATAAACATATCCAAAGAAGAAAAATAAAAATACAAATGAAGAATGCTAAAGCCATCGACGGCCGAAATGCTATTTAGAAGTGCATACACACCATTATAACTAAGTAAAACATTTAATAGCCTGAAGACCGTCCAGTTGAAAATAAACCATTTATAGTCTTCTTTGATTTGACCAAATATTGTAATTGCTATCAGCATTAATAGAAGCACAAGCTCAACTTTTGAAACTATATTGGCACTTAAGTCAAACCCAGTATCGGCAGACTTAGCAAAAGAGTTCAATTCATCACAAAATGGTATAGGTGTTGAGTAAGTAAAATTGAGAAGAATTACGTTCATATTATTCCTAACTACGCAAATATCGTATTCACTCATTTTAGCCATAAATTTTTCAAGATACTTATTTTTATATGCTCTCAAAAATGGATAGAAAATTTCATATCTGTTCGATTCAAAGAATGAATAAAAACATATAATTTTGAATAGGAGCGCTGTTGCGACACTAGACAGTTAATCAGGTGCTATACAACTTATTCTGATAATATTATAAATCTTAATTATTAACTGGAATCAACAATGTTCTTTGAGCACAAAATTTATGCAAAAATTACCCATTTTGGAAAACAAATCATTCTTCACTCACAACTTTGAGCTTAAAGGACCAGTCCAGTGGTAAAAAAAAGTTGCCATTTTTTGTTGATATTCGAAAAGTTCATGAAAAATGGAGCATTTTTTGTTTTTTGAAAATTTGGAGCTAGTGTCAAATGTGTACTCCAAGGAGCAAAAAGAAAATTTGATGTTTGAAAAACATTTTTAAGCCGTTTTTTCATTCTAATTTCAGTCGTTTTCGCTTTTATTTCAATAATAACAATAGAGAACAGAAAAGTTAATACAATGAAATACAACAATTTAATTACACGGATAAAGTTCAGAAACATGGTTCCAAAAATTATAAAATGTACTCTTGGTTTTTCCAAATCGTTCTCTCCATAAAAACTCAATAATATGGCTGCGAAGCTGGTTATCATGGATTCCTTTCTTTTGACAAACAAACTTAAACTCGTCTCACTTTCGTTCAATCTTCTGAGTATGATAGCGTGTAATAGGATCGACAAAATGACGGTTATGATGAACCCGACGATGCAATAACCATCCTGGAAGTCGTACAATCCCTCGATAAGCTCTCCACTCGTCCGAATAAATAGTTGTTCCAGGTCGAATATGGCATAGAATTTGTGGAAGAAGATCGATCGCTCGACGTCGTCGTACAAGACCCATGAAGGAGTGATTTGATCCGCGCTCTGTTTTATCAAAAATCCAACGACCATAGTGTCTAACGCGACTTCCCCTTTGTGCTTTTCGAGTTGTCATGAAGGACTCATCGATTTCCACGCTTGTACCTGGTCCACCAATCGTAATCGGGTGGGCATTAAAGTAGTTGGCACACAAACGTCGAAAGCGACGCCAATAGAGAATTACGGTGCTCCGGCTCATCTTTGTCTCAAACATAGCTTGCTCCAAAGTGCACATAAGATTAACCCAAAGATATGATAAGTGCACGACTTTCTTCAACGAAACACGTCCTGTTTTCTTATGTTCAAAAAAAGTACCCTAGAAAAAAATAATCCTTCCTTTAAAAAAGGAAACATACCGCTAAAAATCCCTTTATAAGCTTATTTTGATTCGTTGGTCCAAAACGGCACTCTCTTTTTTCACAAATCCAATATCGGCCTCTTCCTTGCTTCGCATCTCGCATTGGTTCTTGACAGCGATCACAAGTCATCGAACTATGGATTAATCCGAGCGCTTTCATCCATTCCTCAAACTCCTCATCCGGTAATCTAAGTTTATCGCACAATTCAAAATAATTCATCTCATGAAGCGCGAGCGGTTGTACCATTTTTAAGCTATAATCACGTTTGAAGATAAAAGATAATGGCCAAAATTCGCAAAAAAAGAGAAAAAAATGGCTTAAGAATGTTTTTCAAACACATTTGACACTAGCTCCGAAAATTTCAATTTGTGTCCATGCGAAAGGTGGGTCGGCTCTAGGAATTTTGCCAACGATATGAGGTCTTGCATTAGCGGACTTTTGCCAACGCAATTTTACCAACAAAAAAAGCGGACTTTTGCTAACGACAAAACATAAAAATTTATTGCCCGGATAATTCATCCACTTTTGTCATAATCTTTTAATATTAAACGAGAAATGTCTGTTTGTCTGTGTCACCGAATTTTGTAGTTGGTTCCTTCTTCTCGCGAGGCCGCTCGTTCGGCGCCAGAGGCCCTCGGAACTTGAGTTTAGGAGTCCAAAATTAGACGAACATATACGTTAAAAGCACTTATAGGTAGTTCAGATTTGTTAGTTTTTTTAAAACTTGTTGGAGTATAAAAACCTTCTGTTTTTTTGGTTAGTCCTAAAAAGTTTTAGAGCTATATAAAGTAAAAAACCGAAACAAAGATCTCGCTGTACCTAATCTTGCGCCAAAGCAGGTGTTTTCCTAAAACTCTAGTAGCAATGATCAGAGTGAAAAATCATTCAGTACCCTTTTTGTCTCACATCGTGTTAACACAAATTTGAACGAAAAATTATGGATTATAATACGACTACTACATTTCTACCCCAATCGATTAGTATTCAAGTTGTTGAGCTTATCTTTCTGAGTTTATCTCTACTATTAACTTTTGTTATATACAAGTTAGTAGCAGCATATCCCTTACACATACATTTGATGAGATTGATCAAAATGGGTGGAATTTTTTATCTGGCTTCTGTGCTATGCAGAGTTATAATAATAATAGGAATAATGTTGAAGTTAGATAGATTAGGTATTAAAAGTATAAAAAGTAGTCCCGTGTGGTCAGGGGGCGAAAAAATGGGTGTTAGCACCCAACTATTGTAGCATCCCGGGGTTGGAGTGGTTTGGGGTATTGGGGATGATGTTGTTTGTGGGACACCAAAGTTATTAAAGAGTTTATTTAAGATAATAAGGGTACAACATACGATAAGGTGCTCCAGGTGTCCCCTCCTCCCCAGATAAAAAGAGATGCCGACCACTTACGGTCGCTTCTCTCTCTCCCACTGACGTGTGAGTGAGGGAGAAGTGACAGAGTCACGCAGACCCAAAAAATTGCTGGGTAATCGATTGTTTACGCAGTGACAAAGTCGCTGAGTGGTTTTGTATGCCACACCCATCACCCAATGGGTGATATCACCCACTGGGTGGTGATTAGGTTATTGGGTGATACCACCTAGTAGGTGATGAATGATTCACCCATGGGTGATTTTTGGTGAAAAATGAAAAAAAATTTTCGCCTCCAACAAAAACTTTAGGCATCGACTACCTACTTTTAACTCATGGGCCACCGATTCTAATAAAATCTGGATTTTTTGGAATTCTACAATTTTGTCGTGGAATTTTTGTTGGCATCACTATGTTTATTTACATTTTTATGATGCTCGAAAGAGCCTTAGCTTCAATCATGTATATGAAATATGAAACATGGAAGAATATATATGTTATATTTGTTCCTACGATTGTATCATTTTGGGCATCTTTTGGGGCGTGTTTTTCTATGGTTTCAGGCAAGCTTTAGATTTAGGATGTATATCAAATTGGGTTTTATAGGTATTTCTGTGCTCATTGTAGGAATACCATGCTGTTTTTTAGCAGTTGTTGCACTTTCAGTAATTTTTAAATTTTTTTACCCCTTGCATACATAATCTAGGGGGAGGGTCGAAATTTGAAAAAAATGCGCACCCCCTTCAGCTACGTTACTGTTGCATACCCTATCCCTTGCATCCCTATGTTGCGCAGGATTTATACTTCCGTCGCGACGCGTCACACAATGTGTGGCGATGTCGCAAATGCTGACCATGCGACACAAGATCGTGGCAAAAAATTTGGCTCCAAGCGGGATTCGAACGCGCGACTTTGTGACTACTGAGCCACTGCTTTGTCACTGTACCACAGAGGCCTGTTGATGGAAAAAACATTTTTTCAAATCAAATTCTATCGAGCGACAAGTCTGTCGCGCGACAGATTATAAACACCAACTCGCAACGCGTCGCGCGACACAAAAAGTACTGTCGCGGAACAGACTATAAACGCCAACTCGCGACACGTCGCGCGACAAAAAATGCACTGTCGCGACGCGACGGAAGTATAAATCCTGCCTTATGCCACTTATGTAAATTGAATTTTAGCTGATTACGACTGCCTATTTTTTCAATAAACGCAAATACGCGCTATCACAAAGATCAAATTCGTATAATTTGAGCCATAAATTTCAACTTAGCGAAAATATTCGATCTATAGAGTTGATATGTAGAGCCGGGATTTTTATGTGTTTATACATATGTTATGGTGGCATAGCATTTTCTCTATCTATGTTGCTCGAAACTTCTATTATAAAATATTGGTGTTTTATCGTGTTTAATTATATTCTAGCAACTTTTATATTGGCTATATTGTTAGCGCTTTTGACAACACCAACGTGGAGGGATATTTTCTATATGTAGGTAAACCCGCACTGATCAGAAAATGAAATTTTTCTAAAGGCCCTCGAGTCAATGCCGTTTTCAGAAGGGCAGATAAGAAGGGTACCAGGGTCAAAAATGGGCACTATAACTTTCGTCACGTTCGTGCCAATATACATGTTTATTGCAAATCAGGCAATCAATTAGTCTGAAATTAAATGTTTATTGACACGAAATTGGCGAAAGTTATAGTGCCCAAAAATGGCCATTTTTGACCAAAAATTTGTCTATTTTTGCCACTTTTTCAAAAAGTTTTTTAGGCAAGAGGCCCCTCGCCGGATTTATCTGCCTCCGGGCACCCCTTTAGCCAGAGGCGACGCTAGAAAAAAATTTCGATAAGGCAATCTTTCTGAAAAAAGGTCTAAATTAATGAGTAAACTTCAAAAAATTGGTCAAAATTATGTTGGTAAACTTCAATTTTTTTACAGGTTTTAGAAAATAGAGTTAACAAAAAACAACACCAGATACTTACTATTTTTGGAGCTAGTGGAGAATTGGGGGGTCAGAGGACAAAATCAAAAAATTTCATTTTTCAAAAAAAGTTTTAAGAATGACTCTCCTAGGGCTAATAAAGTGTAATCCCTTCTTTCTAGCATTTTTGACCCCTGAAAAGGGGTCAAGGACCTTTCAAAACGACGTAATTTTGGAGGGAAACGATTTTTCAGGTGAGAAAATCTATATGTAGGTCAAATTTTTCCCATAAAAATGCAAAATTTATCGATTTGTAGGGCTAAAGCTCCGTTTTTAGCATTTTGAGACGCAATTTTAAGTGTGAAGATGAGGTCTAGGAAAAGTTAGAATGTGAAATTCGTGATTTTCAGCTAAAAAATAGGGGTTTTTGACCATAAAAGTATAAGTATGTTGTAATGAGCCCATTCTGCGCCTGTATCTTTAATGGGTAATAGGAACGAATGCACCGCACAGTTTTTTAAAGAGGGTGCAAATTAAGGCCCTTTCTCAAAATTTTTTTTGAAAAATGACTTTCTAGGGGTAAAAATAGGGTGAAAAATCGATTGTGCACATCCCCGTCGCGTGAAAATGCTTCCTTTTTTTCGCGAAAACAAGGTGAAGGAAGCATTTTCACGCGACGGGCATGTGCGTAATTGATTTTTCACCCTATTTTTACCCCTAGAAAGTCATTTTTCAAAAAAAAATTTTGAGAAAGGGCCTTAATTTGCACCACTTTAGGGAATTGACCGCACAGGGTCTTCCGCACGGATTTTTCGCACTAGGATCTTCTGCACATTTTTGAATGTTTTCTCACATTTTTTAAAGATTTTTTGCCAATCGTTTCAATAGATATGTAAATGTGCGGAAAATCCTGTGCGGTAGATCCGTGCGGAATTTTTTTGTGCGATGCACTCGTTCCTATTGTCCTTTAATGATACACTTACAATTTAGAAAAATTCGATTATTAAAAAGTTTATTTAAAATGAATAACCAAGTCGAAGATATTACAAACACCGTGTTGAGACTAAAAAACCTCCAAGGTCAAAGACTAATTTTGGCATCAAACGAAGAAATGGACATATATTTTCGTCAATTACAATCAAGTTGGTCTTAAAAATGTATTCA
>JAQGBS010003078.1:0-12048 GCA_034698545.1 Acrobeloides obliquus
GAGTAACTTGCAGTACATCATCTCTGTGTACCCAACTTTATTCAAACTCTGTGTGTTTAAATGGGATGTGCTGTACCTCGACCGGTACATCAACTTGTACTAATGGTGGTACAAGCCTTGGATTCACTTGTAGTACATCAACGCTGTGTAGCCAAGTTTCTTCGAATGCTATATGTTTAAATGGTATATGCTGTACCTCGACCGGTACATCAACTTGTACTAATAGTGGTACAAGCCTAAATATGGCCTGTAGCACTTCATCACAGTGTCCCAACATCAATTCCAACAGCGTGTGTATAAATGGGATGTGCTGCACTTCGACGGGATCGTCAACTTGTACTAATGGTGGTACAAGCCTTGGAATTTCTTGTAGTACATCAACGCTGTGTGGCCAAGTTTCTTCGAATGCTGTATGTTTAAATGGGATGTGCTGCACTTCGACGGGATCTTCAACTTGTACTAATGGTGGTACAAGCCTTGGAGTTTCTTGTAGTACATCAACGCTATGTGGCCAAGTTTCTTCGAATGCTGTATGTTTAAATGGGATGTGCTGCACTTCGACGGGATCCTCAACTTGTTCAAATGGAGGAACATACCTTGGAACTACATGCTTATATTCATCTACATGTACCTCCATTACTTCAAACGCCGTATGCCTAAATGGGATATGCTGTACCTCGACAGGATCAACAACTTGCACCAACGGAGGAACATACCTTGGAGTTTCTTGCTATACTTCTTCGCAATGCAGTTCAAACGCCGTATGCCTCAATGGGATATGCTGTACCTCAACAGGATCAACAGCTTGCACCAACGGAGGGACATACCTTGGAGTATATTGTAGCACATCAACAGTATGTACCCAACTGGCTTCAAATAGTGTTTGTCTTAATGGGTTGTGCTGTACTTCGACGAGTACATCAACTTGTTCAAATGGAGGAACATATCTTGGAACTACATGTTTATATTCTTCTACATGTACCTCAATTGCTTCAAATGCCATATGCCTCAATGGGATATGTTGTACCTCACCAACAACATCAACTTGCACCAACGGAGGAACATACCTTGGAGTTTCTTGCTATACTTCTTCACAATGTAGTTCAAACGCTATATGCCTAAATGGGATATGCTGTACCTCACCAACATCATCAACTTGTGCCAACGGTGGTACCTCACTTCAAACAACTTGCACCACTCCCAACCAATGTCTTGGCTTAACTTCCCAATCAACCGCTTGTGTTAATGGCATATGTTGCACCCTCCCAGCTACGACATGTCCTAATGGAGGAAACTCGTTAGGTATCAGCTGCGCTATTACCTCAACATGTACATCTATAACATCCCACCCAGTGATTTGTCTAAACGGCGCATGCTGCATGACTACCGAATCCAATACATGTTTTAATGGTGGAATATACCTTGGTTCAACATGCATATCAGCATCGCAGTGTTCCTCTTTGACAAACCAACCAGTGATCTGCCTCAACTCCATGTGTTGCACACAAAATAGTACGAATTTGTGTTCAAACGGTGGGAGATATCTAGGTACAACTTGTTCCACAATATCACAATGTAATGCTGTGACTACTCAACCAGTGACTTGTCTAAACGGATTTTGCTGTTCGCAGAGCTCAAGTACGCCTACTTGTGTTAATAGTGGGCAATACCTTGGTGTCATGTGTTCTACTGTGAGTCAATGTACTGCTATAACAACACAACCAGTTGCATGCTTGAATGGGATATGTTGTACTTTGTAAAGAAGAATAAGAGTGCAGTTGAGGAATACGATAATTGTGTTAGGTTGGTGCAAGAGTCTTTTCGAATTTTCAAGATAATTCATAGCACAACAATAGCACGATAGACTTGCGGTTTACTGTCACGGGTTCGACTCTCGGTAGCGCAGAAAAGTTTTTGCATTTATTTCATTTTATTTACATTTAAAAAAATTTAAATTTTCAGTTCCATACAGTATGGTCAATAAAAGTAATAAAATTTTGTTGTGCTCCGGTTAATTCAATTAATAAAACTGTATTCGTTTGTTGAAGAATTGGCTTGGGTACATACAAGGTCATCTAAAATTTTAAAATTTCAATTTTTATGCCCAAAAATCAGTCAATAGTAGGATTCCGTTGGAGGGGGGACGAAAAATTGGGCTCATTTTTGGGGTCAAAAACGGCATTTTGGGCAAAAATATGGCACTATAACTTTTGCCACGAATCTTGCCACACTAACTTACGCCACTTTCGTGTCAATAAATATTTCAGACTACTTGAGGTGCTCTAGTCGTAAAACATGTGGGGAATCCGAATTTGACATTTTCGAAGCGAAAAAACGCTTTCCTGATTCAGGGAAGGAAATTGTGTATTGAAGCGAAAAGTCGCAAAAATGCGATTTTTGCCTAAAAACGACCCCTTTTGGAGTAAAAATGTGCGGGGAATCCGGATTTGGCATCTATAAAATTCCTCGGATTCAAGAAAAGCTGTATATCGACGCGAAAATTCGAGAAAATCATTTGTTAATTGGATTAAATCATTGGTTAATTATAATATTGCAACAAGTTTGAGTTATTTGAATTATAATGTCCAAAATATGTTATTATTAATAAAAATACATATAAGAAAAAGTGTTGTTTTTAGAACGCTTCTCGAAAAAAATTTTTTCCCCCAAATTGGCTGATTTTTGGTACACGGGGGTTTTCGGGTGCAAGAAATCGATTGGCGCAAGTCCCGAGTTCCAAAAAAATTTTTTTGACCCCCTATGGGGGTACCCCATGTTAAACAATCAATTTTTTCAACTTTTTTATTTTGGCTCCAAATTGGTTGATTTTTGGTACTCGGGGTTTTCGGGCACGAGAAACCGATTGGCGCAGGTCTCGAGTTATAAAAAAATAGGGGGTCATGAAAATTTTTCCAAAAATACAAAAAACCAGCCAATTTGGAGCCAAAATAAAAAAGTTGAAAAAATTGATTGTTTAACATGGGGTACCCCCATAGGGGGTCAAAAAAATTTTTTTAGAACTCGGAACTTGCGCCAATCGATTTCTCGCGCCCGAAAACCCCCGTGTACAAAAAATCAGCCAATTTGGAGAAAAAAAATTTTTTCGAGAACCGTACTAGGCGTGCACCCCCTTTAATCTTATTTTCGAAATTCCGCGATTTTTCCGAGAAAAATTTTTTTCCTCCAAAGAAAAACTTGCTATTTAGACCATAAACAACAACTTTTAGTGGCTAGATTTTTGAGTTTAAGACTTTTGAAAATCGACCTGATGTGCCCCCCTTGTGCACCTATGCCTATCCCGACATTTTTCTGATTCTTCACCTTGTCCTTGTCATTTTAATCGATGTACAGAAATAATACTGATGTATTTGCTATCTTATGCTGCCTTCGATGATAAATAACATCTTGGAAGGTGATTATAGAATGATAAAATTTGATTAGCACGTGAAATAAAAGCTAGAAAGGCCATGGGTTTTATGACTATTATATATTGTGAATTGTTTGTACATAATTTACTGCTTTACTGTTGTGCTTGAATAAATGCATGAGCTTTAATTACAGGGTGGACCAAATTTTTTTTACGCTAAAAAATGAACATAACTTTTTTCAAATAAATCCGTTTTCGATAATTCTTTTTTTATTTTCATCCAGAGACAATAGGAAAACGATTCATGTCAAAAAATCGAAAAAAAATTTTCACTTTTTTTGCTTGGTCCCCTCTTAGGGCCTGGGGGTATTGCACAAAATAAAAAGTGAAAAGTACAAAGTTGAACCAAAAATGCACTAAAAAACTGTAAAGTGCACACTTTTCACTTTGCACTTTTCATTTTGTGCAATACCCCCATAGGTGTTCACGCACCCAGGGTGAGGTGATCGATTTACGAGGTTGTTTCTGCAAAAAATGACTTTCAGGCCTCAAATACGAAGTTAGTCATAGGAAAATGGTGATAAAATCTTTAAAAAATTGAAGGAAATTTAATAACTTCGTAATTTTTGCTGAATAACTTCGTTAATTTTGCGAAAATTTGTTAATTTTTTAACGAAATCAATCGAAAAAAAAACTGGTTTTCGGGTCCCAAATATGAAGTTGGTACCTAATTTTTGGCCTGATATGACGAAGTTAGGGGGTGACATCCCCATTGGTCAGGCATGAATACCCCTAGGCCCTAAGAGGGGACCAAGCAAAAAAAGTGGAAACTTTTCGAAAATTTTTTTTCGATTTTTTGACATGAATCGCTTTCCTATTGTCTCTGGATGAAAATAAAAAAAGAATGATCGAAAACGGATTTATTTAAAAAAAGTTATGATCATTTTTTAGCGTAAAAAAAATTTGGTCCACCCTGTATATTGTGAATTGTGTGTACATATTTTACTGCTTTATTTTTCTGTTGTGCTTGAATAAAAATCATTTATATATAAAAGATAACAATTTTACATTCTGTGTTTTTTACATATGAACGGACGGCCTAGTGCTTTGACGCGCTCGCAGAATATCTTCGGGTAGGGTAGTAAGAACGACCTATCCTAAGCAACGGTATTTATTTTTGCACTGAAAATATTTATTTTTATATTGAAAATATTTGAATTTGTAATGAAAAAAATGATTAACTTTTATTAGGCAGAAAACCTAAGGGTTCATACATAGGCAAGGTGGGGGAGAAGGGACCTCAATGGCAATCTCGAACTTCTCATTGAACTGGGTGGCAACCAGGGATGTAAACGTGTATGGTTTTCGTGTACGTGTATGTGTATTACACGTACACGAATAGCAAATTTTTAACGTGTACGTGTAGTATACGTACACAATCTATCGTGCACGTGTACTACATGTACACGTTAAAATTTTGCCACTCGTGTACGTGTACTACATGTACACGACCCATCAAACGTGTACGTGTAGTACATATTTGAAGCGTACTCGTCGAAACTATTACTACACGTTCGGGTTTGATCAATTAAACGTGTACACAATTAGAAGGGCGCAAATGTGTACTACACGTACACGTTAAATTTCTGCCATTCGTGTACGTGTAGTACAAGAACGAATCGTGTACAACACATAAAATTTCGATTTTTCGTATAGTAAAATTGAAATATTTTTAGTTTTTCTTAGGGTGCGTTCAAGCATGTCAAAAAAGTTGTCGAAAAGTTGTTGAAAAGTTTGAAAAGTTGTTGAAAAGTTGTCGAAAACTTTTCGACAACTTTTCAACAACTTTTTGACAACTTTTTTGACATGCTTGAAAGCACTCTTAATAATCACGCTACTGTAAAGGAAATTTTTTTAAACGCTATCTGTTCAAAAATACACGTTACTACACGTTCAAAATGCATCGTGTAATACACGTTTATATCCCTGGCGACGACCTATACAATTTTTAGATAACAATGCTAAAGTTGTCAAGTGTCTTATTAAGCCTATATTTCTTTTTCCGAAGCACCGACGCTGGAACCTTTAGTGTCGACTATAACAATGCCCAATTTTTAAAAGATGGCAAGCCGTTTCGGTACATTTCAGGGTCGATTCACTATTTTCGAATTCACCCTGATTTGTGGAATGATCGACTGCAACGAGTTCGTGCACTTGGCCTCAATGCAGTTCAAGTCTATGTTGCATGGAATTTGCATGAGCCTATCGAGGGAACGTAAGAGTCATGGTTCGAGGGCCTAAAAATGATGGTATATAATTTTTAGGTTAGATTTTGCCAGTCCTCATCTTAATCTAACACATTTCTTATTATTGGCTCAACAAAATAATCTGAATGTTTTGTTGAGGCCGGGGCCATATATTTGCTCTGAATGGGATAATGGTGGTCTTCCTTGGTGGTTGCTGAAATATGACGGCATTCAATTCAGGACTTATGATACAACGTAAGCATCGAATCAGGCCGCATGAGAGATTTTTCGATTTTTATCCATTTTTTATTTTAGGTCATTTTTTCAACGAGCCTTGCATGTCCTCCGGACATACTTAATTTTTGAACATTTTTCGGATGTAGGGCAACTCGCAAGCAAAAAAAAATCAAAAAAATTTTTTGTTTAATTTCGCGCAGACCCCAGGCTGCGCACCTTTGTGTTTGTTTCATACGCTAGGACAACCTAAAAAAACGTTTTTCTCGTATATTTTTTCACGGTTAATTTTTTCAAAAAGTTAGCCACGCCATTAAATTAGTTATAAAAATGGCGTGGAAAATTATATAACACTATGGGGTAAGACTTTAACTCCATCTAGAAAATTGAAAAATAATGTTTTTCGGTTTTGGTTGTTCTTTTTTCTCATCTTTTCTTAAATTTTCATGAGAAAATAGTAGCGCCATCGTGTTCCTCGCATAAAAATACCCCTACCAAAAATTTTCATGCTTTTGGACGCGTAGAAAACGAAGTTGATCCGGGCGGGATCGAACCCGAGGCCCAACGTTACTTAACTTGCAAGATCGGAAGGGATTGCTCATTACCGAGGCCGAGAAATTTCTACTAAAAGGTTCCATGAAACAGACTATAAAAATAAATTTTTAGCTACATTGCAAAAATCCAGAATTATTATAACATCCTACTTGATATCGTCAAACCCCTACTATATAAAAATGGCGGCCCAATCCTCACAGTTCAAGTGGAAAACGAATATGGCTATGCCCCAGAATGCAACCACGAATACACCGCTTGGCTAAGGGATTTGCTTTGGAGCAAGCTAGGAAATGACACCGTGTTGACTACTGGTAAATCAAAGTGATCACCCCACTAATTAGTGTCATTTTTAGTTGATGGGCCTTTTCAGCCACGCGATCTACAATGTGGGACTGTGCCCGGAGTTTTGGCAACAGTGGATTTTGGAATTAGTAGCAATGCGAATATTGATCAATATTTCACTCAACAACATAAATTTAATAATGGGGGTAAGCCTAAGCCTAAATCTTAACCGAAGCCCAGTATATACTATTTTCGATTTTTATCAAGAATGGCAATTTTTCAATTTTTGAGCAACAATGACAATTTTTCGATTTTTGAGCAAAATGCAATTTTCGATTTTTGATCAAAAATGGCAACTTTCGATTTTTGAACAAAATAGCAATTTTCGATTTTTAGCAAAAATGGCAAATTTTCTATTTCTGGCAATCGAACTCTCGTCCTCATTATGACTTTCCGACACTTGCTCTTGCGTCATGGCCACCCAAATTTTTTTGGGCGGGAACAGTATTAAAAGAGTGCTATTTTCAGGGCCAACAATTTGCACCGAATATTGGGTTTGTAATTGGGAAACCACATGGGGTCAACGCCTAGGAAAAGACCCAGATCCAGCGGCGGTAGCTGGTAATATGGACCATATGTATTATAACTGGAACGCTTCATTCAACTTTTACATGATACATGGTGGGACAAATTTCGACTTCATGAATGGTGCTGAACCTGCTGAACCAGATGCACCGGTATGAGTAAAAAAATCATTTTAAAAAATTGGGCACTATTACTTTTGTCACGTTTATTTTCACGCTTACTTGTCTCACGTTACTTTTTTCACTCTTACTTTTTTCACGTTTTTTAATTGAATTTTTTCTCATAAATTGCATTTTGATTTTTTCACTCTTATGCAGAATTTATACTTGCCCCATCCACACGGCATCAAAATGCAATTTTTGAGAAAAAATTCAAATAAAAAACGTGAAAAAAGTAATAGTGCCGAAAATTTTCAACAAAAATTTAGATCGTCACTTCTTACTGCTATGGTTCAGCTATAGCAGAAAATGGCGATATTACACCCGTCTACACCGCGGTCAGATCGTTTATCCAGAATATTTCCGATTGGTCACAGCCACCCATGAGCATCCCAGCTAATAATCCGTACTTTTTATCTTCGTCCTTCACACCAATGAAATGTTTTTAGTGCCACCAACTATGGCCAAGTAACACTACAACGAATCGGAACCAACTTGATTTCGACTCTGACTCAAATCCAAGAAGCTTGTCATCAAGCTCAATATCCAAAAAACTTTGAGCAAATTGATCATGGATTTGGCTATGTTCTATACACGACTACATTGGCGAAAGGCGGAAAACTGTTGTCGTCTAAGTGGATCAGGGATTATGGATATGTTTTTGTAAACAATGTTTATCAAGTAAGGAGGATTTTTGGAAAAATTTGAAAAATGCCATTTTCTAAAAAACTCGAAAAATATAATTTTTTTGGAAAATACGATTACTGCAAATTTAAAAAAAATTCGAAGAAATGAAATTTTTGAAGAAAAATTGAAATATCTTTTTTGAGATGTGTGACTCCAAAATCTTGGGCACCAAACAAATTTAAAACCAAAATTTAGAACCAAAATGGTAGTATTCTTGGCTATGGTGGCGTAAATTCAATCCCCATCAATGCTCAACCAGGCGATGTTTTACGAATTTTAGTAGAAAATCGAGGCCGCACGAATGTTGGTGGGCAAAACACCGACAGTCACCATAAAGTAAGATTGGAAATTTTTTTACGAGAATCAATTTTTGGAGCAACTGTACAATAGGGGGCCACTCACGTGAAAAATTTTTCGAAAATTTTTTTTCTGGAAATGACCCCTCTAGGGGTAAAAACATGCGGGGAATCCGAATTTGACATTTTCGAAGCGAAAAACGCTTCCCTGATTCAGGGAAGGAAATTGTGTATTGAAGCGAAAAGTCGCAAAAATGCAATTTTTGCCTAAAAATGACCCCCTTTTAGGGTAAAATGTGCTGTGAATTCGAATTAATCTAATTAAAAAATGATTTTCGCGTCGATATACAGCTTTTCTTGAATCCGAGAAATTTTATAAATGTCAGATTCGGATTCCTTGCACATTTTTACTCCAAAAGGGGTCGTTTTTAGGCAAAAATTGCATTTTTGCGACTTTTCGCTTCAATACACAATTTCCTTCCTTGAATCAGGAAAGCGTTTTTTCGCTTCGAAAATGTTAAATTCGGATTTTCCACATGTTTTTACCCCTAGAGAGGTCATTTACAGAAAAAAATTTTCTCGTGAGTGCCCCACCCCTTATTGTATAGTAGTTCCCATTTTTTCAGGGTCTTCATAATGAAACGATTCTCGACGGAGTTGATATCACTCTAAACAACTGGTTCGCATGTGGTATCAATTTAACGAAAGCGTCGATTGATCAATTAGCTCAGAGCGTTATCAAGGAAAATCAACAAGAGAGGAATTTCCCGGAGAAAGCTGTTGGATTGCCAGGAGTCTTTGTGGGGCAATTTGTCGCCAATACACTCACAGATACTTTCTTTGATTCCAGAGGCTGGGGTAAAGGACAACTTTTTGTCAATGGCTATAATATTGGGAGGTATTGGCCAACTGCTGGACCTCAAGTAGGAATTTTTTTGTTAACCTTTAACCAGGAGACACCAAGGAGCATGTATTCCCCCTTCAAGAAATCGGCTGAAGGCCGAAAAAACCAAAGATACCCTTATATTCTTCAAGATTTGAAAAATTTTGTAAAAAATGAACATGTTTTTCTTTTTTTTTCATAAAAAATTGCTAATTTTTAGCCAAAAATGCCAATTTTTGACCAGAAATCGCAATTTTTAGGATATTTTTGCCTAAAATGCGCCAAAATGCCGTTTTTTGAGCCCCAAAAATGTCAATTTTTCGTCCCCCCTCCAACTGAATCCTAGCTATTGACTGATTTTTAGGCATAAAAATTGAAATTTTAAAATTTTAGATGACCTTGTATGTACCCAAGCCATTTCTTCAACAAACGAATACAGTTGTATTGATAGAATTAACCGGAGCACAACAAAATTTTATCACTTTTATTGATCACGCTGTTTGGAACTGAAAAATTTGTATTTTTTAATGTAAATAAAATGAAATAAATGCAAAAACTTTGCTGCGCTACTGAGAGTCGAACCCGCCACAATAAACCGCAAGTCTATCGTGCTAACTGTTGTACTATGGGCGCTGCAACAGGTGAAGACGGACATTTGAGGAAACGACATTTGAGGACGCACATTTGAATTTTTAAAAATAAACAATATTATTTCAAAAAGATTCATAAACCTGCTTTAATATTTTTAAATTTAAAAAAAATTCAAAATAAATCCTCAAATATCCGTCCTCAAATATCGCATCCTCAAGTGTCGCGCCCTCAAATGTCGCGTCCTCAAATGCCCGTCCTCACCTGTCGCAGCGCCGTACTATGCATATTTGGTGTTGGTTCGAGTACCGAAATATATTTGTTGACTATCATTATCAGACAGGAGTGCATTCATATTCGGCGAGAGGCAAGACTAAAGTGTTAAAAGGGGCGCAAAATTTATGGCGTATTCTCGAAAAAACGCGAAAAAATTTTTTTCTAAAAAGGACCTTTCTAGGCCTAATTTTATGCGAGGAATCGATTGCGCTCATTATCAGAATGTAAAAACGCTTCCTTGACCCTGATTCAGGGGGAAAAGTCCGTTTTTTGAAGCAAAAACTGTCATTTTCGATGTTACATGCGCAAATGTTGCGCGCGCAAAAGTGAATGCACAAATGTACATGCGCAAACGTGCGTGCGTAACTGTTAAATGCGCAAGTGATACCAACCCAAAGATTGTTGTTTTATCAGGAGATTTCCAACAGAACTTGCTAGTTGTTGTCGGTCGCGACCTAGCAGCTTCCAAATACCAATAGTTTAAAATAGGGATACATCTTTGAGAGCTAAATTTTTGAAAAAAAAGTTTGAGTATTGATCGAAAACATGAGTTACGCTCAAAAAGACTGATTGGATCGTAATCGCCATACATTCTTGCTTACTACTGAAAAAAATTTCATCGAAAACAAGCGAAAAATGCCGATTTTAGATGTATTTTTTGAGCGGCAACAACTTATTCTACAACCCAATAAAAAAATCATATTTTTTTCATAAGTTATACAAAGTGAACTTTATACAAAGTGATAGATAACCGTTCGTATGCCGTAAAAAATTTAAGTTTATTTATGTTAGGCACAATCTTTATAAAAATTATCAAGTGATTTGGGTATTTCCAAGAAAGTTGGCTGTTTTCTTGGACTTTTTTTGGTAATTTGAAGATTTTTTATCGTCCGTAACTCCCGACGTATTGTTAGAATATTCAAAATTGCCATTTTTGTTACTGGAAGTGTTTGTATATCTATTGAAGAATTTCCTCGAACTAAAGCTTTCGATCCAATCGTAAATTCTGGACGATCGAAATGAGGATATTCGGAATTAGTTGTATAAGCTCTGGGTCTTTTAGCCATAGCTGTATGCTGTTTGATGACGTCTTCGTTAAAGTTGAAAATAAGTTGTTGAGTAGTTGACGTCGGTTCGTTTGTATCGTGCTCTGTTGGTTGTTTGGTTGCCGCTCCGAAGCCATAAAGCCGTTGGTTTACCCAACATTGACAAAAGCTTTTCGATTTTCGTTATTTTCATTAGTTGGTGTACGAATCGGGTTGATATCCTAAAAATGATGAGTGAGTGCTTAAAGCAATTTTTACTACATTTGGCGGCGATGGTTCACTAAATTGAGGTTGACTGAAACTTTTTCTTTTTAGACTACTAGCAAATCGATAAATGGAGCCATTTTCTAAGTTTTCCTCGCTTTCGATCATTTCTTCATCTTCTTCTATGTGCTTGATAACCTGTAGAGTTTCTTCTAGGCGTCGTTCTTTTTCCTAAAATCGTTATGAATAAAAATATATATAAGATGTCTAAAAATTATGAGATCTACTAATTATGCAATATCTCCGCAATCAATTTCCGGTAGAATTTTGTATCTTTTTATAAGATATTCATTTTTTTATAATTTTTGTATAAGATATTCAGTGATTATTTTGTGTTCTCGTTCTTCAGCTAAATTAAGTGGAGTCTTGCCATCAATGTACATAGCATTAACATCAGCGCCATGTTCCACTAACCATTCAAAAATTCAATTTGTTCAAAAATTCAAATTTTTCAAAAAATTGAACTTTTCAAACGTTTCGTCCGCAAATGTCCGTCCGCAAGTATCCGTCCGCAAGTATCCGTCCGCAAGTATCCGTCCGCAAGTATCCGTCCGCAAGTATCCGTCCGCAAGTATCCGTCC
>JAQGBS010003079.1:0-12047 GCA_034698545.1 Acrobeloides obliquus
TCGCGAATAAAATTATTCCATACTATCGCTAGTGATGTGTTGGTCTACCAATACCTTGTTACCTTACTGAATTCCTACACTATGCGATTCCTATCCAGTTCTGTCTTCAAGAAGTTAAAGGAGAGAGACATTTTTGGACTAATCCAAGAAAAAATTTTTTCGCCAAAACAGCCTATATAGGGGTAAAACCATGCGAAAAATCGATTTCGCGCATTCCCGAAGCGCGAAAATGCTTCCTTGACCTGATTCAGGGAAAATATAGATTTTTTCGTCCTTTTTATACTAGTACTTGGTTTAAAAAGACGTTTCTCCATCAACAAGCCCCGGTGGTGCAATGACAAATCAGCGGCTTATTGTCACAAAGGTCGCTAGTTCGAATCTCGCTTGGAGCATAATTTTTTGCACAAAGTAAAAATCAAAAAATTTTTTTCGCTTCCCTGAATCAGTGTCAGGAAAGCTTTTTTACGCTTCGGGAATGCGCGCAATCGATTTTTCGCATAATTTTACCCCTACATAGACTGTTTTGGCAAAAAAATTTTTTTTTAGATTAGTCCATAAATGTCACCTTCTTTAAGGAATTTTATTTAGTTTTTATTTTGTTTGGCGAATCAACAGTTTCCTTCAGAACAATTGCCGTGTTGAATACTTACCCCGACCAGCACAAGAGACAATTGCTCCCAGGCAATTGTCCTACGGAGGGGGGGGGGGTGGATAATTGCTTCCCACATCAAATGTGGCATCCAGAATAATTACCCCATGGAAAATTTGTTCTCGGGATTGTTCTTTCTTGAGTGGGTGGGTTATCCTACGAGTGCAATTGTCCTATGGAAGGCAATTGTCCTAAAGCAAAGTTGATTCGTTACATTTTGTACATAGTACATAACAGTGATATAATTTAAAACCCGTATATTAATATGCTATAAAAAACAAAAATAAAATTATTAAAATTTATATTACAACCCATGAATTTTTGGCACGTATCCATTCATTTGGTTTAATGGCAGAAATTTTGTTTTCGCACACCAATAAATTATGGCATTTTTTCATACGGCGTTTGAAAACTTGATTCCTACATTGTTCTACTTCTGCATTTACTTGGATTCCCAAATTTTTCCATTCATAGTTTTCTAAAAGTTAGGTCTCAACAGGAAATAAAGAGTAATCCACAATTTCACCGACCGTACATTTACCGAATTTTTTCAACTGAAAATTCGGTCTGGGAAATGTCCTTGTCGAAAAATTGAAAAAGATCATTTTTTCAAAAATTTTTAAAAATCATAAAAACATCTTTTTCCTCAAGGAGAAAAATTCGATGATACATATTTTATCATTAAAAAATTTAAAGAGCTTACTCCAATTATATTTTTGTAATCTTTCTTGATATGCTTTATTCCAAGTCGGAACAAAATTTGCCAGCAAATTGGATTGATTTGTTTTTTGCCAGTTAAACGTGCTGTTTAACCTTCTAAAAATAAAAATAAATAAATAAAAAATAATGTTGATCTTCAATACCTTAAATGCAAAACAACGGCGTCTTTTGTAGCCAAATTTACATGTCTAAACATTCTTCTAGTAGCTAGATTATATTCGGTTCTATATTGTTGGTGTATATGCAAGTGTTTCACCTATAAAAATAAAATTTTTGGCAAAAATTTTGGAAAAACGAACATGAGTACCGGACCGGCCTTGTTTGGTTAGGCCTGGATGAACCTGGTCTGGTCTGGTCTTGTCTGATCTGGCGCCCAGGACTGGCCTAACCTGGCCTGAACTAGTCTAAACTGCCCTGGCCTATCTCTGTTCGTATCGGACTGAACTGAGACAGTAAATTAATGGGTATTTTAGAAGTTTGTTGCATAAAATTTTGAAAAAAAAGATAATATAGCTTTGTTTCTGTGTGCAAGTGACTAAAGGGCTCATATTTTTACTGGTAACAAAGGGATGGCTGACCCGATGGCGCAGCGCTTTAGTCGCCCAACTGTAAGATAACCCAAGAAAATAAGGCCAGAGAAAGTTCGCGGCTCGAAGGGCTTGGCCTGCGATGACCAGCTCGCAAAGGTACAGTCCTACCCCTTTACAAAGAAATGCCAAGAGAGAGAGGGAGAGGATGACCCCCTAGCGACGTCTATGATGGATGGATGTACGAACTAACATCCAACTCAGTATCTGAATTTAAAATTTGTTCTTACTCTTTCTGGCCTATAAACCATTTTCGTATATAGCGGTCTTTCGAAGATAAAATTTTCTATTTCAACTGTTTTAAATTTATCAAAATCAATTTCTAATGGTGAAGTAACCTCGTCCCAAGAATTCTAAAATTTGCATATTTATTTTTTTACAGGGTGACTAGAAATAAACGGACCCCCTTGAAAATTGTGTTTTTTGTTTTATTTTCAACATATTATAATCTTTTACGCGATTTGAAGTATTCTGGAAGAGAAAGCGTGTGCGAAACCTCATACGACAGTAGAATCGTTGAAGCGAGCATTAGTCAAGGCATGGGATGAGATTACTGTTGAAACCTTGGCTAAGATTGTGGACAACTTTCCTAAGAGACTGAACGTATGTATTGAAGCGAATGATGACCACTTTGAATAATTTGTTTTTGTTATGCTTTGAATAAAATAATGTTGAAAATAAAGCGAAAAAACACGTTTTTCAAGGGGTCCGTGTATTTCGGCACTATAACTTTTGTAACTCTAATTTTTGCCACATAACTTTTGTGACATAACTTTTGCCACGCTAACTTTTGTCACCTAACTTTTATCACGGATATAAATACAAAAACCGTAAATTTGAAAATCTCAAGTTTTTCGTGACAAAAAACAGCCATTTTTCGTGACAAAAGCTATAGTACCTTTATTTCTAGTCACCCTGTATAGCAAATAACTCACATTAAATTTCACCCTCTGACTTCTAAACGACGCTGATGCCATATCTCTATACCTTGAATTTATCATTTCCAAAAATGGGATTAATTTTTGCCCCGTTTTAACATGTAATATTTCATCGAGATCAGTTTGGGCGACAAACTTGGTTTCACCCCTTAAAAATTTTTTTATAAAATTTTGTTTTAATTTGATAGTTTTTCATAATACCTAGCCCTATATACACAATCCATTATTGCTAACATAACTTCTAAGCGATAAACAAACGCATTAGGATTTTCAAATACTGTTGAATTTGAAACTGCTGGTAAATAAGACCAATCAATAATTTCAATATTTACATTTGAGGTAGATTGATAAAATTGCAAAATTTGAGCAACCTAAATGTTGGATTTATATAACAAAATATGAATAAGGAATTCATCTACGGACCCTAGACATACCAACAAGGACGTGGGGGGGGGCACATGGGACTAGTGTCCCCTCCCACCATTCTGGCCGAAGGCCGGAAAAAATTTAAGTGCCCACTTATATTTTAAAAACTTTGAAAAAATTTTCGAAAAAAATTGTCATTTTTATTAAAAATTTCACTATTTTTTTAAAAAAATATCCTATTTTTTGCTATATAAATATCAATTTTTCACTTGGGCAAAAAATGTCCACCTCCATATCTGGTAGTGCCCTTCTCCTAGTAGGGCCTCCCTCTTCCTCCCCCGCAAGTGGCGTAGGCAGAAGGGCCAGCTGGGGACTTCCCCAAAAATGCCATTTTTCCAAAAAACATAAGAGGGATTCATATTTAGGGATTTTTTAAGTTCGGTCCTCTAGAGGGTATCTGCTCCCAAGGACGTAGCTGTAGGGGGACACCGGTGCCTCCCATTCAGGCCAAAGGCTCGAAAAAATCTTTAATCATAAGGGCCTCCTTATGTTTTTTGGGAAATATCAGCCCTTTTTGGGCAAGTGCTCCCATATCGGACCCCCCCCCAGTTATGTTTTTGCCGGCCTCTCTTTTTTTGCCTACGCCTCTGTCCCTCCATACCTGACCCCCTCCCTCCAGCTACGTCCTTGCATACTATCCCATCTCCGGTGGGGGAGGGGCGGGAGGGTATGTCTAAAAAGTGCAGGCGGCCCTCATCCTCTAAAGCTTTTGGACTTGGTCTAGCCAAACAAAGTTGAGGCCCGTTCCTTATTTTTATAACCCTTTGGGTTCGGCCTGGCCTGCTTGTCCGAATCGGGCCGAGGGCTGGCATTTCCACTCCTAGTGACTGCTAAAGAAATAGTTTATTAATTTACATCGGAAGAATAAGATTCTCTATAAATATAAAATTTTGTTGCACCCTCAGATAGCCAATATTCAAAGAAGTCAACAAATAAAGTATAATCACTATGCAAATACACCGGTTGTAAACATACTCCTAGTTGATGCTGATAAACATGAGTAATTGGGTTGGCAATTCTAACATCTCTAAAATTGAGTGAAAAGTTGGTACTGAAGATGCAAGGTTTGAAAAAAGTGAATGGAGGATCAACACCAATGGCGTATCCAGATTCTTCAAAACGGGGGGGGGAGGGAGAGGCAGCACTGGTTGATTTTTGAAAAATGAGAATTTTTGAAAATAATTTCGGGTATGGGGCCTACTGTAGTTCGTTTTTATATTTAAAAAATGTATTTTTGGGGACAAAAAATGATTGTTTTCGCCAAAAAATCGCATTTTTTGGCAAAAATGACTTAAATTAGACTTTTTGAAGAACCCCTGTTTAGCAGGATTGATAATTCTATAACCCTACCTTATAGAAACCTCTTCCCATTCTGAACCATTCTCTTTTGACGAAAGCAAAATATTGGTATCATGATCACTTCCAGTTAACCCTTCAATTATTCCTATATACCCATTTAATATACATGGCGGTGAATAAGGATCAATACACTGTTTTTGATGACATACTAATTTTAATTTGCCATATTTTCTACCATATCGATAATATATTGCATTACTAAAAAAATAAGCTAAATGCAGGGGATAGCTAGAAAGGGGATAGGGAAGGGGGCTTCGGCTCCTCTATCGCGAGAAGAGGTGTACACGGGCCAGGCCGGCCTGATATGCTAATATTTTTGGCGACCCGCAGCAGACTAGGTCGGCCTAGAAAATCTGCCTGACCAAAAATTGAGCATCCTGAAGACAGATCAGGTCGGCTGTGGCCGGTATGGTCTCTAACTTGAAATTATACGAGATAGGCGACCCTTTGAAGAACTCTTAAAAATTGATTTTTTTTAAATTTTAGAGGGTACCCAAATTTTTATGCCTGTACACCTCCCACTAATAGAAATTTATACGAGCTATGCCGCCCCTAGGGCCGGCCTCACCTGGTAACATTTTTGGTGGCCCACAGCGCAATGAGCAGGCCTTGGAAATAAAATCATAAGGTTGCCCCCTTATGTTTTTTCGTACAAAGTCATGACAAACGACCACTTTATACGAAGTCATTAAAAATGATTACTTCGTGCGAAGTCATTAAAAATACCACTTCGTACGAATTCCTTTTACAAACCCAAATTACGAAGTGGTATTTATCGTAAAGGGAGATTCTTATGTTTTTTTCAAGATTTTTGACCACTTACGACGAATAGGGTGTGACTTCCACATCCTTTTTCACATATGGCCCTGCACACCTTTAGCTGAGACAAAAAATTATAAACCTAACGAGTACGCCTTATGTTTTTATAGATTTTCTCGGGTTTTTAAATTTCAGCCTCCTCTGTCGCAAAATCCTGCCTACACCTCTGGTTATATGTGAAGGACTATTTATAAAAAACATACGTATTTTTTACATCTCTTATAAGAGATATCCTAATTTCAGTATTACTAACACGAAATGCACTTCTCACATATGAATATTGGCGAAAATTTTTGGTTAAATTTTTAAGTGGGTTTTGTGTTGTTGAAGTTATTGTCGAATTGGTTGCTTGCAAAATACTATTATCTAAAACAAAATCAAATTTTAGGCTGTTCGGAAAGTATCTTTCGCTGTTTTATAACGAGTTCTGCGTTATATACATATTTTTTGCAAGTTTTTACTGTTGTGGTTCTTATTGTCCCCTTATAAAACAGACACTGTGCCCACTTATGAATAATGTTGATAACAAACCTTTTGAGATATCAGGAATTTTTGTGACTTCTGATTGCCTCGTATCCATATAAATTGAATATCCAAAGATAAATGTTAATGAAAATATGATACAATAACAAAATCTTGTTTTTAAAACTGGTCTTTTAATCAAATTTTTATTCATATGCATTTCATCATCTGAAGAATGAGATGGACGTTTTCTTAGAGGGTAAGCTAAATTTAATAACTTGAAAAACGCATTCGGTCAAAAAAGAAAAGTTTTAAAAAATTCTAAAAAATTTGGACGCCGAAAAATTCGAGAACCCTTGACTTTAGAATGTAAAGTGGGGCGCTCACTTCCTATGGGCAATAGCTTTTTCCATGTTAGGAAATTCTCTATATTTTTATAGATATGTTTTAAAGGATCAATCCGGTCGGAAAAAAGTTGCTATTTTTTGTATATATTCGGAAAGCTCATGAATGGAGCATTTTTTGTTTTTACGGCATATTCTGAATCAGTGTAGTTTTTGAGATAATTGCGTGTGAAGTTGGCGATTTTTGAAATTTCGTGTATTACAACGAAAACTTGTATCTGTGTCGTGACGATAATTTTCCCTGAATCAATAACTTTTGTATATTGAGAAAAAAGTAATTCAAAATCTTTGAATATTTAGAAAACTTGAAAAAATTTAAAAATTCAAATGTTTTCGTTGTAATAAACCAAAACAATTTTCAAAATAGATAATTTGGGTGTCATTTTATTCGTCTCATCGAGTTATAAAAAATGCTATATTTATTTTTTTAAATGTTCAAAGATGTTAAATTACTTTCTTCTCAATATACAAAATTTATTGATTCAGGGAAAAACTATCGTCACGACCTAGGTACAAGCTTTCGTTGTAATACACAAAATTTCAAAATTCGCCAACTTCACAACAATTATCTCAAAAACTACAACAATTCAGAACATGCTGTAAAACAAAAAATGTTCCATTTTTCATCAACCTTCTGAATATACACAAAAATGACAATTTTTTTCCAACAAAAATGGCCCTTTAATTTTGGCCCTCCATGTAAATGAGTTCTAATAAAGGATTTTTAATATAAAAAATTGATCAAATGAAAAATTCTATTTTAAACCATACTTTTCAATAGAACCCCATTTCCATTTCTTAAGCTTTCTGAGTTAGACATATTGTTATTATTCTTATATTTTCAGTACCTTTTGAATTAAAAATATCACTCTTCTTTTACCAATAATCAAATACGAAAATTTTCTTATTTTAACAATATCACCTTTTTGATAGAATTAAAGCATCATGGATCGAATATTAGTTAAAAATATCAAAATATTCATAGTGAAAAGTCCATCACATGGGTGATTAAAATCTAAATTATGTAGGAAGATCCGAAATTACGTCTGAAATATAATGATAAGAAGTACGAAAACAGAGTATGTAGAGTATGAAAAAGTGATAACCGTATTTGTGGGCAATAATAATTTGTGAGCAGTTGTTGGAAAAGAATTAACACGATCTTAGGAATTACAGTGCATAAAAATTATTATGGACCAAGGGCGTAGCTAGGTCCAAATTTGGATGGGTCCACTTTTGAATTTTACAGATCAATAAGCATTTTTTAATTTTGAACAAAAACATAATGGAAACCAGAAGGATCGGCTAGGAGAAGGGGCAATTCCCAAAAAGGCTGTTTTCTCAAAAAAACACACAAGGAGAACCTGTCTATTAGGATTTTTTAAACAAAACTGAAGCAAAGAACTAGAGTCGCAGAGTAAAAATTTTTGAGTATGAAAATTTTTGGTGAATAGTATTCGAAAAAATTGACTTAGTTCCCCTTATGTTTTTGCCCAAATTTTTTATACACAAATATAAACAACTCCAATCTTTAAAACGACCTCAAATTTGGATTCCTCACCTAGAAAAACCTTAAATAAATGACCAAAACCATTTTTCTAGCCTTCTGGGAGCATAAGAAAACCTTAAAAATGTATTTTTGTTTTTGACCCTAAATTTTGTTTTCGGCCCAAAAATGAGGGTAACTTTTTTCAAAAACCGATATCTCCATAAGGAAAAAAGATTTTTCGACGCGGTTTTCGATTTTGAATCGTTTAAGCACTAAACTGCAAAAAGAATTAATGTTATCGGACTTAACTATAGTTTTTTATCAGCTTCCAAAAACTTGTCCCATATATGGGACAGCCGGCATTAAAGGGTTAAAGGTGTTTTTCTTAAAACAAAATTGTAACACAAAAATAAAATATTAGGAACATTTATTTTTTGGCAAAAGTCACCTCTTTTGATGTACATTTAGCCTACACAACTTTAAAAAAATCGCATCAAAAATCTTTTCGCGTAGCCAAGATATCGAGAAAAGTCTGAAGTAAATAACCCCATGGATCACCCTGTACTCATTTTGAAGCGCTCGGCAAGCTGTGTCGATTGGCGAAATTTTTTTAACTTTTGACCCTTGCCTGCACGTTTTTCCTATTTGATGCGTCGATCTCTCATTTATATTTGACGCTATTATGGGATTCATGTTTGGTGTTATTTTGGGGGATATTCTGAGATTTTCCAAGATCTCTGAACCGTGTGGAATAAAAAATGAGTAAAAATGGTGTCTTGGAGACTAAAAATGATCAAAAGCAATAATCAACAACATACGAAAGCAATAAGCAAATAATTTTACAAAATGTTTTGCTAAAATGAGTCTGGTGTTTTAGTTTTTTTTTAAATTAAACTTTTTAAATTTTTTATAATGAGAAATTACCACCCCCTCCCCCAATATCCTCATTCTGAACAGTATTTCAAAAAGCTAATAAATTTCATTTCTTCAATAAGAAAACGAGTCATAAAAATAGTCCTCTTTGAGTCACAAATGCAAATAAAAAACATATCGTCTCAATAATTTGAAAGAAAACCGGAATTTAATAAGAGTATTTGTGATTTAAAAAAAGTTATGTACATAAGAGGCTTCAATTATAATCAATAAAATAAGAAATGTGTCTATTGTCGATATTTTTAATATGGTATGTAATTAGGAAAACGCCTACAAATGAGATTTTATTAAGACTTTTGAAATGGAATATGAAAAGATCATAAACAGATGTTTGTCGCTAAAAGTAAGAAGAAAAAAGAATTTCTAGTCCATTAGAGCGGACTATGTTTTATGTCTTTTTTTTAAATGGTGGATTAATGATTACAAATTGGCTAAAAAAGCGGATTTTTCGACTAAGTTTTCGCCAAAAAATTTTCAAATTTTTTCCAAAATAACCTTATGGAGTTTTTCTATGCGAGGGATCGATTTTTTAAATTTTCATAAAATGAACATTGTAACAATTTTTTATAACTCTATGAGACGAATAAAATGACACCAAAATTATCCAATTTGAACATTGTTTTGGGTTATTGAAACGAAAACATAAATTTAACTACTACTCCCCTTATGTTTTATCACAAAATTTAATTTTTTTAAAATAAAAATTTTGCATTTTTTCAAAGAAAGTTCAATTTTTCACTAAAAAATGTCATTTTTCATCAAAAATTGTCACCATTCTCTTAAAAATGCGATTTTTTGATAAAAATGCAAATTATTCTTTACCAACTTTTTTAGTTAACCCCCCTCAAAGATCTTTGAATCTAGCGTCGCCTTGGTGGGGGTGGTAATTTCTCATTATAAAACATTTTAAAAGTTTAATTTTTTAAAACTAATACACCAGACTCACTTTAGCAAAACATTCTGTACATTGCTTGTTTTATTGTTTGCCTTTTTCATCCATATTTTTCTCGTTGATTATTACTCTTGGTCTTTATGAATAAAACAGGAGCAAAAATGGTGACATGGAGACTATTGTTTTATTCCATAGGTTTCAGAGATCGTAGACAATCTCAGCATATTCTCCAAATTGGGCATAATAGCACAAACATAAATCTCATAATAGTATCAAATATAAATGAAATATAATAAATAGATTCATTAAAAAGAGATGTTAATCTGCCCGATTAGTAAACTTACTGTTTTATAATAGTTGTCTGTTTTTTAGTTTTTAACGCCGACCCCCACAGGGGCGGCATTCCTTTTGGTTTTTGTGTGTTGTGTTTTGTGCTAGATTTGTTTCTTGTAGATGTTATCAAAAATTCACGCCATTCTTTTAAAATAGGAATTTTTACGTAAGTAGTGAACTGAGCAAAGCACATTGTGTTTTTGGTGTCTATAAATTTACTGATGACAAAAAATATTTTTGACGTCAACAAATACTTGCAAAAAAATTTATATAAAAATTATTATGACAAAAACAAAGTTTTGCTAATGAAAAAATAAGATTCAAGAAAAATCTTTTATTCATAAATTCTATTCACTTTAATTATGACTACTATTCTTTATATTTTTGCACGTTATTTTCATACTCCAGCTCCTACGAACGAAAAATTCTAATTCTATTTTTTAATGCTCCTCATACTCTACAAGGGTTCAGCGACGCAAAACTTTTTTCCAACTCCTCGAATTTTCGGACTTAAACAATTCGACCTTTTTCCCTTTGAAATAAGTTCTAACTTTGTGGACATTGGTAAGAAGTCTCTGTGTTGCGTGGATAAAGCGTTGGTAGATTCTCAGATGCTCTCAAACGACTAGGGAGAACTCAAAGGCGACTGAGAGTAACTTAAGTGAGATCGACTGTGGGAAAACTCAAAGGAGATCGACTTGAGGGGGGGGGGGATCAAGTGAGATCGACTAAGATAGAATGCAAGTGAGATCAATTGGGAAACTCAAGGGGTCGATGGGGGAGGGGGTCAGGTCAAATCGACTGGTGGAAAATACAAAATAGAGCGACTCGGGGGAGAACTCAAGTGGTTGACTTGGGGAGAACTCAGAGGGATGAACTTTACCCATATCTTCATTTACTTTCTCTGACTCTAGCTACAACGACCACAGACATTCCAGCTCAACTGGTCATTCTGAGCCCGGTTCCAACTGGATGTTTTCAATGTAAAGGTACCTCGATATAGTGTCACCCTTAGACGGTCCCCAAGGGTGACACTATATCGAGGCTCAACTGTATATAAAAAATTTCTTATAAAAATGTTTTAAAAGAGGAAAAATTAAAACAAAAAATTGTAAACAATACCTATGATATCATTTTACTCATAAACATATGGTAAAAATGGATTAGTAGCATATAAAAAATGAATCGGCGAAAAAAGTTTTCTGGCTCAAATTCGTCTTAACGTGCATCAATTTTAAAGAATTAGTATATTATAGAGAGAGAAAAACATGAATATTAAAGACCAGTAGATTTATTCAGTGGAGGTGAAGGTTGAATTCACTCTACCCCCGCCTACGAAATAAAAATAAAAAATTTTACTCCTTGGTCACTACTTATGGGATTTGCGCAAAATTTTTGGGACAAAATTCAGAAATCATAATTGTCTCCTCATTATGATTTTATACAAAAAAATCATTTTTTTTAACAAAAATGACAAATTTGCTAATTTTTCAACATAGATTTTCTTTTTTTCGTATTTGCAACTTAAAAACAAGCATTTAAAAAAAGTTCTCATCCGATTTTCTTCTAAAAATCAACTTTTTAGGGTAATTTCTAGGCGAAAAATCGATTGGCGCATTCCCGAAACGTGAAAATGCTTCCTTGATCCTGATTCAGGAAAGGATACGTATCTATTTACGTAAATAATGAGGAAATTCTACCATAATTTTTATCCTAATGAGGGAGTAGTAGGGGGCTCCAGCTTGTCCGCGTATGGTTCCCTTTCGATTTTGTAAAGGCAGAATAATACAACATCTGTATAAAAAACAAACTGTCAACAAAATTTGTCTGTCGACTTTTTCACTCCCAAGGAGTGTATGAAATTAAAACGATCAATGGTAAAAATCAAAATGGCATCAAGAATCTAACTCAAAAAAATCACCTGAACAAATAAAATACAACTCCGTCGAAATTTCAATGTAGCCCTTAGCAGCGAACATCGATTTCAAAACAATCACGACTTAATTAAATATTCCATTTTATTATACAGCGAAACA
>JAQGBS010003080.1:0-12046 GCA_034698545.1 Acrobeloides obliquus
TCGACTATGATCTTTAATTCTAGCTAGGTTTTTATATAGACTTTGGACTATCAATTCAAAACCTTCCCTTGTAAGGCTAGGCTTAGACCTTAGACTAGGCTTAGACCTTAGGCTAAGGCCTTATTCTAAAGCTAGGCTTAGGCTAGGCTAGACTTAGGTCTTAGGCTAAGGCTAGGCTAGACTAGGCTAAGGCTAAGGCTAAGGCTAGGCTTAGGCTCATAATGCGCATGTTTTTGTTGTAATAAATAACCGTAATTTCACACGAAATTATTTCAAAAACGATAGCGATTCAGAATTTACTTTAAGTACAAAAAGTGCTCCATTTTCATGAATTTTCATAATATCAACAAAAATGGTAACTTTTTTCCGAGTTGAGTGGTTTAGATCAAAATTTAGATTACCTTCCATTCCAACAGCTTTCAGTGGTGGCACATCATATTGCTTCAAAAATTTTTGTTGAGCCGAAACATGGAATGAGACAATTAACTGACTTATAATGATCAAAAGGTCTCCTAAAATTTTTACCCCATTTTTTATACTTCTCAACAATTCAGAGCTACTACACAATAGGCCCCTCACCTATTGTGTAGTAGCTCTGAAAATTCCACTTTTTTGGGGACACCCTGTAATACTTACCAGTGATAATTCCGTTGATGTCATCATTAATTTTATCGCCATAAATATAATCCGTTAAGCCGATAACTACTAGACCTAGAGTTACCAAAAACATGCCTAACCATTGGTATCCTTTTAGTTTCATTCCGAGGAAAGCTGTTGAGACTAGGCCAGTAAAAATTATTACAGAGCCTAAAAATAGATTATTTTAAAAAAACTCAAAAGTTTTTTTAGGGGTATGTGGATTTTGCTCATGGCCGAGTGGCTAAAGCGCTCGGCCTTCACTTAAAGAGCGCGGGTTCGATCCCTCGTCCAAAAGTCAGTTTTTTTTAAAGTCATAAAAATTTTTGCATATCGATATTTTTATGCGGGGAACCCGACGGCGCTATTATTTCCTATGAAAACTTTTGGAAAATTTGAAAAAAACGAAAAATAACTTTTTTGAGATTTTTTGATTTTTCCAATTTTTTCAAAAGTTTTCACAGAAAAATACTAGCGCCATCGTGTTCTCCGCATAAAAATATGGATATGAAAAAATTTTTTTCTTTAACAACAAAATAAAAAAATGATTTTTAGGCGCGGGATCGAACCCGCGCCCTTTGAGTGAAGGCCGAGTGCGTTAGCCACGCGGCCATGGGAAAACCTCAAAACCCATGATATGGTACTCGTTTTGAAGTGCTTGGCAAACTAAGTCGATTGGCAACATTTTTTAAAATTTTGACCCTTGCCTTCAATTTTTAGACTTTTTGTTCGTCGTGGGGTGTAAAAATTAAAAATTGAAACAATTTGTGCTTACCCCTCAGCATTTGATAACTCGAAGCATTTGTTAAAATTAATGCCACATAACTTATAGCTGAAGAAGTGGCATCACAACAAGAAAGCGGTAAAAATACCCAATTATTGATTTTCGGTTGAGTTGTCTTGGGTATGTCCAAAATTTCCGAGAGTGGGGTTTCTGCCCCACCATTTTCAGATTCTCGGTTTTGCTGCCGTCTTTGCTCCAATTTTTTCATTATAAGATATACAAATAGGCATAAAAGTTGACCGGTAAACATGATTGCTGCCTGAAAATGGAAAATTCAGTATATAAAAAGTGGTTTAAAAGGACTATAGTCCACTTGTGCCGAAATATTTTTATGTGAGATTCATAATTTTTTTATAGTATTATTTGTTATATTGGGTAGAGATCTGGATATTGACACGAAAACATGTCTTTTTCTCAAAAAGAATGATTGAATCGTATTTCATTCAGCATACTCTGCATCATACATGGACAAGGAAGGGGATACTGTACGCCCCTAATTCGTCGTATCGGGGGGAAAATTAATTGACCAATTTGTATTTTGACGGCGAATACGTCCAAAACATATATACGAATTCGTATTTGACTACTTTTTCGCCTGTCGACGTTTTTTTTGATCGACAGTAACCTTTGGAACCAATTCGTATTTTGGGGCCCAGTACCCCCCCCCCCTATTTGCCCATGTATGCTCTGCATACTCTCTTGTCTAATACTGAAATTTTTTTATCGAAAACAGATTTCTGGAGCTCCCCGGGTGCAACAAGAAGAAATGCAGAACTATCTCAACAACCGGCTCTTACTTGAAAAAATGGATGTTTAAAATGTTTTCCATTAACAATAGTATGATCAGTAAACCTAAAAATTGTTTAATTTTCCAAAATTTCTTGAAAAAAATTTAAAAATTTTTATTACTTTCCAGCCAGCGTGTTTATAGACCCGGTTACAACCATAAGAACTGTAATAAAAAGATTAAAAGCAACGGCTCCAGCTGAAACCGACGACATTTCGTAGAAGGGGGGATTTGGCCAAGTTTTCTATAATTTAAAATTTTTTTATTACTATGATAATCAATATCAATTTTTGACCTAAAAATTATACAAAAAATAAAACAAAAAGTATAAAAACCGACAGACAAATGGGCCATAAAAGCAGTTAAGATTTCTTATCAGGAATATATTCAACGAAAAAAGTCTGGTCACATTGTTTCTTGAGCTTCTGTGTGCACATATGATGATAATGAAAAAGGATAATAAACAAAGAAAAAATGGGCTCAGATTTTGGAAAATAATTTTAATGAAAATTTCTATACAGGTTTGATTTCTTGTTCCTTAGGCTATCTTAGACTAGGCTAAGGCTAGGCTTAGGCCTTGGAGCCTGATGCGCTCCGAGTGGCACTCTCGAGCACGTTTTTTTACATGGCCATTGATTTTTTTCGACTTTTGAAAAGTTTAGGAGATGATTACCGTAAATTCGGCCTCTTGTTCACTCACATGACTCCAAAAACCATGTTACCCCCTGTCTGTTGGCCATGGGTGATTTTTACAGAAACTGTGTCCTAAGCATCAATGCTTCCATTTTTCAATTTCCATTTTTTGCATTCCGACCGAAGGTAGCATACTTCTCGCGGATTAAATGCTCGACTGCTCGCCTAAGTATTTTCAAAGTCTAAAGTACTTCCTACTATGTCAAAATCGTTATGGAAACTAAATTTTCTCATGTATGACTTGGTTGAGAAATTAGCCGATATGCTTGATGAGATCGATAGATTATGCGAGATCATCACTAGATTCAAATGTTAAGGAATATTCAATAATTTCATCCATATCAAATTATCACAATATTTCAAAAGCCAGAGTGATAATGGGATACTTCATTTTAAAGATTGCGGAGGGCCGCAATTCTGATAAGGAGTTGATTTAGTATCCTGAAATAGATACTGCTCTTCCGAACTTGTTTATGAGGAGAGCCTGCGATAAATCACTCGAATCGGATTGCGAGTTAATCGCTTGTTATGTAGGAGAATCGGACGATTGTCAGTCGTCAAGAAGACAAGTTGTATATATTACGTATTTTCGATAAAGTTTTAAAGATTATTTCTTTTATTTGCACACTCCATTACTACATAATCTGCATATACCATAAGTGTTATCTTGAGCACTGATCAAGTGAAATAGTAGGAAAAATTAAAATAGAGCGAATTTTGTTGTAAAACGCATTTAGCAAAATTTTCTAAAATATATTTTGATTTCTTTTTACAATCCCTTTAAATACCCGATAATCAAAAGAAAATGTCGAAAGATTACAATTGCAATTTTTCTATCAAATTAAATGAATTCACAAAAATATAGCTTAATTCAATCGTTACTGATTCGAAGTATCGGTAGCTAAGTGTATAAGATTTCAGCTCACATCAAATGGTCGCGGGTTCAAGTTTCGCTGTATACATATCGTTTTTGCCTTTATATGAAAAGGGTTCAATTTGCAACTAATGTACATATTTTAATTTTTGCTCATAAATATTTCACAAAAATTTTCGCTCTATTTGTAATTTTTATTTTAAACCAAAAAATACTGATCATAATCAAAAAATTAATACTTATCAAAATGAGCATGATTATTGAGGAAAAAATTATTAAAGCATAACTTATTGCAGTGACTACATTTATAAATGCAAGTTCTATTATTAGACATGAATTAAATCAGTTTCAAGTGGGATGCTTACATTATGGGATACCTTGTAACTTTTTACAGTTAGTTTTGTGTGTCAAGCCCCTTACAAAAATTTTACGTGACATATGAGATAGTTCTTAGTACGTTTCCAACTATACTTTAATATCTCAAAAAATGGCTCAAAAATTTGTATTCCCTGAATCAGGGTTAAAGAAATTTTTTCATGCCTCGAAAATGCGCGCAATCGATTCCCCAACTAGAAAAGCCCTAGTAGGGTCGAAAATTTCGTCAAAAATCGACTTCCATAACCAAATATCGACATTTTAAAATTCATTTGCAACATTTAAAAACACTAATTTTTTGAAAAAGTCTGTATATTAACACGAAAACATGATTATTCTCAAAAAGACCGATTGAATCGTATTCAGCATACAATCTTACCCATTGCTGAAAAAAATTTTTGCAATTTGCAATTTTTCACTAAAAGGTGGCCAAAAATTGCCATTTTTCACTATAAATGACCAAAAATCGTCGATTTTCATCAAAAAATTTCATAGGGCCATATCTCGGAATCTACAGAGAATATTTCAAAACGGTTTTTTGCAGTAGTTAGGGGAACGTCACAGCTACATTTTGCGTAAGACCGCGTGTTGCGACTCATCAACTGTAAAAAGTTAAAGCGAAAAAACTCGTGTCTCCCAAATTTGCATTCTCCAGAAAAAATACAAGTCAGGTGGGCTCCGGGTTGAAAACTAGCGCGAAACGTGCGCCGTTGCATGGGAACAACTTTAAAAAAACTGCATCGAAAAATCTTTTATCCTTACAGAGATATGGCACTTTGACTGTCGACCAGTAGGTCAACAGGCATCGGGTTAAGAGACCAATTTATATATAAAGTTTGAACTCAGCGACTAGGAAGGGTACAGTAAGTAAGGCATAGTAAAATGTTTTATATTTTAAGACTCAAAATTCTTATTAAAACTTCACACTTAAATGAATAAAATAATTTTTCTAAAAAATTACTTCACGCATGAAACTGTTTAAAGGAAACTCATAAATCAGTGGCGTAACTCGAACAATTCTAGGGTGAATTAATACTCGTGTTGAACGTACACTATTCACGGCGCACAAATTTGTGGAAATTATATCCAGCTATAATTAATCGTTTTTAGTTGATTTTGTGCATATTGCCACTTTTTGCACAAATTTGTGCGCCGTGACTAGTGTACGTGCAACACGAGTATTATTCACCCTAGAATTGTTTGAGCTACGCCACTGGTTTAATGTTTCCTTTAAACAATTTCATGCATGAAGTAATTTTTCGCTCTACGAGTTTTTTTGCTCTAACTTTTACAGTTGATGAGTCGCAACACGCTTTCTTATCGGTCTTTTTGAGAATAATCATGTTTTCGTGTTAATATACAGATTTTTTCAAAAAATTAGTGTTTTTAAATGTTGCAAATGAATTTTAAAATATCGATATTTGGTTATAGAAGTCGATTTTTGACGAAATTTTCGACCCTACTAGGACTTTTCTAGTTAGGGAATCGATTGCGCGCATTTTTGAGGCATGAAAAAGTTTCTCTAACCCTGATTCAGGGAATACAAATTTTTGAGCCATTTTTTAAGATATTAAATTATAGTTGGAAACATACTAAGAACTATTTCATACGTCACGTATATTCGAAAAATTGGGAGCAAGTTCCTTTATTGATTGCCACTCGGCGTGGTCAAAATTTTAACAAAAAAATCTTTTTCTATTTCTAAAAAAGATCCTACTAGGAGTAATTTTATGCGGGGAATCGATTGCGCGCATTCTCGAATCCTGAAAATGCTTGTTTGACCCTGAATCAGGGATTTTTTGTGTATTGAAGCGATTAAGGGTTTTTTCCAATTTTCGATGCCTCTCCCTGTTATGTAACAGCTCCTGCCGTGCTGACTCATTTCCGTTTTTAAGATCTTCTAGAAAATCCAATGCGATCATTAATTTTCTTCATATTATTCATCGTGCCAAATTCATTTCCTCAAATGGAAGCTAACTCTTCAACAATTTCTCTACACGCCTTGAACACAATTACAACAACCGATCTTGCCATAAGTCCGTTCAAAAACGTTCAAGTTAGTATCGGACTCTTGTTCGGAATACCACCATTTGGAATCTTGCTCTATATCCCCTTGCTGTATTTGATCTTGAATAACAGGAAAAAGTATTCAAATCATTTCTACACATTAGTGCTAATGGTTAGTATAAATGATTTGTATTGGCTATTTTATTTCTTGTATTCTGGATCTTGTTTGTCACTGAATAGATGTCCCGGAGGGGATTTTGTTAATGCGATTTTTACTATTGCAGGTAAGGAAATTTCTTAAAGGAAGGGTGTACTTTATAGCCGGATCTCAAAAAAAATTTATTTTCACAAAAATGACCCTAATAGGGGTAAAAACATGCGAAAATCGATGACGCGCATTCCCAAAGCTTGAAAACGCTTCCCTAACCCTGATTCGGAGAAATAAGAGTGTGTATTGAAGCGAAATTAGTACATGTTGGATTTTCACCTCAATACACTTTTATTTCCCTGAATCAGGGTCAAGGAAGCGTTTTCAAGCTTCAGGAATGCGCGGAATCGATCCCCCGCATGAAATTACCCCCAGAAATATGATTTTGGGGGAGAAATTTCAAAATTTTTCGATTTTCGCTTCAATACACACATCTTTTTCCTGAATCAGGGTCAAGGAAGCATTTTCGCGCTTCTGGAATGCTCGATTTTTTGCATGATTTTACCCCTACTAGGGTCATTTTTGTGAAAAAAAATTTTTTTTGAGATCCGGCTATAAAGTACACCCCCTTTAAAGGGGATGTACTTTATATAAGGGGGTCCAGTTTGCGACCACTATTCGAAAAAAATTTTTTTTGAAAAGTACCATTTTAGGGTAATTTTGCTATGAAAAATCGATTGCGCGCTTTCTCGAAGCGTGAAAATTTTGATATACAAAAAAAACTTTTCTTACGAAGAATGGAGAAAAAACTTGTTGCTTCAAGAAAAGTCAAAATTCTTGCCCTAGTAAGATCGAAACTTCGGGCCCAGCGTTGCTTAACTTGCCAGATCGGACGAGCGATTTCCTTATTCACTTCGTCAAGTAGCCGAAATATTTCGTAAATCTAGCCATGAAAAATTTTTATACACGATTTGTTTAGCTGTTTATGGCTTTTATATGTGCATGTTCTTGAACCTGGCTATAGCATGGAACCGATTTTCGGCAGTTTTCTTTTACGGCAAACATGAACAAAAAGTTTTCAATAAAAAGATGGTCATCTTCTATATTTGTTTGGTTCATTTCGCCAGTGCTATTGCTAATCTTCCCGCGTTTATATACCACATGAAATATGTAGGTGTAATAGTAATATCAATTCATTTACAGGGTGACTGACTAAAAAAAGTGGATTTTTGACGTTCATAAAGTTGATATGAATAAAGTTGACACTATAAAATTGACATGATAAGCTCATTTTTGGAAATAGTGGAGCTAGGATTAACCACGCCGAGAATGTGGAAATATAGATAATTTTTAAATTAGGTAAAAGTTTTCGGACTCGACTGAGACTCGAACCGGCTGCCGTACAAGTGCACTACCATTGTGCTACCGTGTATATACCGGGTTTCTATGCCAAGAATTGAGCGCATTGAAAAAACTTCCCTGCCCACAAATCAGCCCAAAAAACCAGATTTTTGAAATTTTTTATGGTTTTTTGGTCTGATTTGGGGTCAAGGAAAAATTTTCAAGATTTTTCAATGCGCTCAATCGATTCCTGGCATAGAAAAACCCCCATAGGGTTATTTTATAAAAAAATTTTTTTGACGAAAATTTGATCGAAAAATCGCAAAAATCCACTTTTTTTAGCGATTCTGTAAAAAAAATCAAATTTAGTACCCTGAATTGAAACACCATTCTTTTGTAAATATGCCTTCCGCTGAGCTTCTTCGGATATGGAAAATTTGTGACCTGGTTTTAAGTTATTCTTTACATGCCCTTATTGTTATTATGTAAGGTTTTGCTAAACTCTGTAAATAGCATAGCGAGTTCCCAAAAAGAGGGGAGTATGACTTACTGGCTAGGACGCTGACCGTCCATGTTATAGGCGCGGGTTCAATCCTGCTAGGGTTGAAATTTTTTAGCGAATCATAGAAAGTTGTAAAAGCAAACTCCATTGAAATTACATTAAAATGTTAGAGCTATTACACAATAAGGAAGCCACCCAAAAATTTTCAAAATTTTTTCTGAAAACGACCCCCCTAGGGGTAAGAACATGCAAGGAATCCGGAATTTGACATTTTTAAAGCGAAAAATGCTTCCCTAATTCAGGGCAGGCTTGTGTATTGAAACGAAAAGTCGCATTTTGCCCCTCCTCCTAATGGCTCTAAAATTTTTTGTCTATCATTAGTTTTTATAGAAAACTTTTCTGCGTACGGCGATCGAAAATGATAAAAAAAAGTTCCGAATGTAAAAAACTGTCATGGCCAAATGGTTAGGACTCCAGGACTACAATTTAAGGTTGAAGGTTCGAGTCCCGCTTGCGTCCATTTGTTTTTAACTTTTTTACCTTTTTAAATTTAAAAAAAATTATATAGTGATTTTTTATAACTCGACGAGACAAATAAAGTGACACCAAAATTATCCAATTTAAACAATGTTTTGGGTTATTGAAACGAAAACATGAATCAGGGTTCAAAAAATCAAAATTTTTGGCAAAAAGTTAATTTTTTCAAAAATATTAATTTTTTTAAAATTCAATTTTTTCAGATTTATTTTCTCTCACAAAACTTTGGGGCTCTCAAAAAACTTTCTCCAAAACTAATGACAAGAAAATTTTTTCATCTAATTTTAAGGAGATTTGCTTTTATCAATTTTAATGATTCTCTAAAATAAAAACTCCTACCCCAGTGGCATCGAACCCATGCCGATAACATTAATGACCAGCGTCTTATCCATTAGGCCATGCGCGCCCATCTTGCTATGAAATAGAGTAGACCCAAAAATTAATTTAGGTACATAGCCGCTTTCATCTCATATCGTCGAATGAGTCTCCAAATGTACCACATACAACAAAAAAACCGTCGCTTTTTATACCAAGCCATGCTCAACTCCATTCCATGTCTTCTCTATATCAACTGTTACCACTTTAATGTTGCCACAATTGAGCTATTTCTAGCTGAGTTATGTATGGTGATGAACCCGTTCGTTTATCTTTGGTTCAACACTGAACTGAGACATGACTTCTTGTCATTGATCCATTGGAAGAGGAATTCGGCTGAAGATGCTCATGTGACTCCGGCAATAACATGACACCAAAATTATCCAATTTGAACATTGTTTTGGGTTATTGAAACGAAAGCATGAATCAGAATTTTTATTTCAATAACCCAAAACAATGTTCAAATTGGATAATTTGGGTATCATTTTGTTCGTCTCATTTAGCTATAAAAAATTGCTACAATGTTCATTTTATGAAAATTGAAAAAAATGATACAAAAATCGATTTTTCCGCAAAAAATATAAAAAAGTTTGTGTATTACAACGAAGAGCTTGTAACAAATTCAAAATTTCAAGCGCAATTATCTCGAAAACTACAACGATTCAGAACATGCCGTAAAAACAAAAAATGCTCCATTTTTCATGATCTTTCCGGATAAGTCATTTTTCATATGATTGTAAATTACTGGACTAGTCCTTTAAAGGACCAGAATCACGAAAAAAAGTAGCCTATCTTGTAGAGCACAAAATTCTGGGCAACTTTGGTCAATAAAGTGATGTGTTTTGAGCTAAACTGAAGGATTTTTATATTGTTAAAAAAAATTTTTTAGATTTCTTTTATAATTTGGTAAGAAGCAGAATATAAAAAATTTTATCTATCACACATTTTTTTAATTAAAAACTTTACAAAAAGCTGGAAGAAATGTATCACAATGACGATCATCCCATTGTCCGGCTACCCATCCTTTTTCTTGAAAATTCATATCTGTCATTAAAGTGCCACAATGTTCAACACCACTGGCATCATCCGGCTCTTCTGGAGCCCAATTTTTAAAATCAACTTGTGATCCATCCACCCATGTATAATTTAGGGTATGTGTCGGATCAAATAAACCAATCCAAACATGTCGATTATCTGACAAAGTTATGTTAACATCGTAGGCATAAGGATCAATCGAGAACACATCTTAAAACTGAAGTTAAGTTTAAAAAAATCTTATACCAACGAAAAATTGATTTTCTTCGGCGGAATGAATTGATGCCAAAAAGCCTCCCAATGATTTACATTGATTTTGAGCATTCGTAAAATTTTGTGGTTTTAATAACTAAAAATTTCCGATATATGAATTATGCTGACAAGGGAACCACAAGAACTGTCACGTCCAGATTTTTTTCGTTTTTGCGCAAATTAAGATAAGAAAATTTTTCAAATAAACCGTTTTTGTGCCATCTGCAATTGGGCATGCGTTTTGGAGATCTGGTGTAGGTACCCCTACAAAGGGATAAACCAAAAGGAGGACCCTTACGGTCAATTTTGGGTAAAAACATGACCCTTGTTTATGAGCTCGAAAATCAGAAAAAATTCTCTGATTCCAAAAATACCAAACTTTCGGGGTAGAAATTTCATTTTCTTGGTTTTTGAAGGGTCGATTTTTAATCGACCCTTCAAAAACTATAAAAATGAAATCTCTACCCCGAAAGTTTTGTATTTTTGGAATCAGGGAATTTTTTCTGTTTTTGAGCTCATAAAAACAGGGGGTCATGTCTCAACACAAAATTGACCATAAGGATCCCCCTTTGGTTTAGCCCTTTGTAGTGTGTAATAAAGAAGCTGGCTTCGCTGGGAATCGAACGTATAAAAATGGGGTTGATGTTGTCGTCCTAGAGAGCACGCTTCCTATCCACTGGACTATCGACCCACTGTCAGCTTATGATCTTCTATGCATTCATGTTCCATATCTCTTTCGTCTAGAAACTCCTTTACTGATTTAGCCCTTTGTAGTGAGTACCTCCACCAGATCTCCAAAACGCGCGCCTAATTGCAGATCATTTTGTTGCAGTTCTTCATTAATAAATTTTTAGAGAATTTTGGCGCAGAAACGAAAAAAATCTGGATGTGAAAGTTCTTGCGGTTCTCTTGTGAGTCGATCTAATAGCTAAAAAATATACTTTGAAACATGATGTATTCGGTGCATAGATAGTAAACTCATTCGGACATGCTATAGACGTTTGTTGAGTAGAACAAGTCATCGTAGATGGAACATATTCACATAAGGTTTTTCCACCAAACAACTTACATTCGACCATTTTCCACTTGGTAGATTCATGGAGACACAATATCCGAAATTATAAACTAGTCCTAAGATGCAACTAACGAGAAAACATGTCTAAAAGGTACCAGCTCCAAAATTATTATACGAAAACGGATTATAATCTGACCATGACCAATTCCCACCACCTAGATAGTTTGTTGTAGCACCGATCCAATAATCGCTTTCTGCATAACCGGCTAAGAAAGTGTTAACAAAAACATCGGATATCGAAGCTAGATGTCCCCCAGAGTGAACAATTAGCTTCGGCTTGATACCAAGTCAAAGATTGATTAAATGATTTATAACATATGCCATTCGTGTATGTGACTCCGCCAGGACAATCTATGTACAGGGTGTTTCAGATGCAACCTATCTATTCTATTTTGACATAGCTTTTTTCTGGAAAAGTATTCTGAATTTCCGACTTTTGGAAAATAACGATTCGGGTTCGGATTCAAGGACAATTTTCAGTTTGGGGTTCAAGGGAGGCCTGTAACATGTGTTTTTTTATAGAAAATCTGTGATTGTCGAATTTTGCTCCAAGTTGAATTTATTTAGTGAGATTAACGCATGGGAAAGTTTTTACAAGTCATTTCGAGTCAAAATTCGAGGAGCA
>JAQGBS010003081.1:0-12044 GCA_034698545.1 Acrobeloides obliquus
TTTTTTGTCTATGTTAGTAACTTTTTAGTCATCTTCTCTAGTGCCTCAACATTCTTTATATTTTTAATCATCTCGTCTAAGTTTAGAAAATATGTATATTCTAAATTTAAATCGGAGTAGATAGAATTTTTGGGAAGATCTTTTTCCAAATGCGTAGAAGTTGAATAATAATTTTATTCAGCGACTTTTCGACGCTTAACGTCTTTGTCAAGCTAAACAAATTTCGATGAATTCATCGAAATTTGTCATTTCTGTTGCAACTTTTTTCATTTTTTTTCATGTTTTTTAATGTTTTTAATTTATTTTATTGTGATAATTAGTTGTATTTTTAGCTTGACAAAGACGTTAAGCGTCGAAAAGTCGCTGAATAAAATTATTATTCAACTTCTACGCATGTGGAAAAAGGTCTTCCCAAAAATTCTATCTACTCCGATTTGAACATCCAACCAAAATGCGTCTCCCAAACTCGAGCATCCATCAAGAATTGTAAATTTACGTCTATTTGAAGTTTAATATAAACTTAAAATAAACTTAAAACATAAGTGTCAATTCTTTTCAACGATGATATAAACAAGCTTGAATGAACATGTAACTAGCAACATAATATAGATTCATAATCGATTTCTATAAATACAACAAGTATATCTCATTGGGCAAAACGATATAATGAAACAGGATATTTGTCTTGTTTTTGGCCGTTCAATTCATAAATTTATGAAACACATAAAATAAGGGTTTAGTGCTTGGTCGTCCACTTCTGGTTTGTCTTCGAGGTCTTCAACATCTTTTTGCCCATCACGAAATTTTTTAAACCATTTTCGGCACGCTCGGTCAGTTATTGAATGCTCTCCATAAACTTCTTGATCTCTGCTGCGGCATCTGTTCCTTTAATCGAGTTATTCTTGTCGTAAAGCCATAGAAGAACATAGAGAATGTGTTTTTTCATAGCTTGTTGAATTTTTTTCTTTATTAAACTAAAAAATGGTGAAAAAATACCGTATAAAAAATAAATACTGTAATATACGCCCCGGGGCGTTAATTTTTCAACCTCCTAATTTAAAAAAAAGTCAATAAATTTTCATCAAAAATTTTCTAATCAATCAACATCAGAAAACGCTATTCACTTAAGTTTTAGATTTGTTGTGCATTTTTAACGGTTTCGGACATATCTGGGGGTGGCTGATTTTTCAATTCTCTGAAGGGAGAGGCGTTAATTAGAGGGGGCTTATATTACAGATTTACGGTAGTATGTTCAGAGCTTGTTGTAAAAGAGTAGCAAAAAAGGAACGAACTTTCCGAACAACCCAATAATTCGTTTTCCAGGCAACGTAAAAAAAATTAGCACTAATTTGGTTGGCCGTTGATCGGACGGGATTGCGTTCACGACCAAACAAATTACCGCCAAATTTTTTTACGTTGCCCAGGAAACGAAATACATGAGCCTTCAAAAACAAAACAAACGCTGCATTTCTTTGCGTTACTTTCTATTCTAATATTTTACTTTTTTTATTCTTTATTATTTTTCGATTCCAACTCATTCGTTTCCTCTGGAATAGCAGAAAAAATATATAAAAAATTCCGCTTAAACATAAACATTACATATAAATAATACAGTGTCAACCGTAAAAGTACCACTTTCATTAATTCTGTTATGAAAGAATAAGATTCTTCTTCAAAACAGAAAATTTAACCAAAATCGATGTTACCTAGTGAATGAAAACCCTGATTTTCAATTTTGGCGGGAATTCAAATTCTAAACCAATTCCAAAAAATAGCCAACTTTAAACGCGATTATCTCGACAACGGTAACGATTCAGAATTTACTGTAAAAACAAAAATGCTCCATTTTTCATGAATTATCCGAATATATATAAATTATGGCAAACTTCGCTAATCTAAAGAATTTTCAAATTTTTGTCGACCCTTTTCGGGGTTCATTTTCTATTTTTTGTAGACACACTTTTCCTGCGAACGATGGCTTAAATTGTAGGTACTAAATAGGAATAAATAATAGGAGAAGAAACGTAGTGCACTCGAACAACCCGTAGGAGTTAGATCGAAAATAGTGCTTTTTTGGACCTCAAAAATGACCTAAAAAATGAGAAAAATTGCTCTATCTTCAAAACTACGCAGTTTTGACTAGTGTTCAGCGACCCCGAAAACCTAGGGTATACCACGGTTTCAAAAATTGATTCAAATTTTCGTTACTATGGTCACCCTTCATTCAAGACTGGTTCGAGATTTCGAGACATTGTCTCTTAATAGAGAAACGCCTTTTCAAACCGAGTACTAGTATAAAAAAAGGTCGAAAAATCTATATTTTCCCTGAATCAGGTTCAAGGAAGCATTTTCACGCTTTGGGAATGCGCGCAATCAATTTTTCGCATGATTTTACCCCTATATAGGCTGTTTTGACAAAAAAATTTTGAGAATAGTCCCTTCTTTTTATTACCCCTTTAAAAATTTTTTTAGTAAAATTTCCCCCTGATATGAAATTCTAACGCTGCCTTGAAAAAATTGAATTTTCCTCTATTTCACATTGGACTTTGTTGTTTTCACTTATTGTTATCAACTTGAACAGTACCAGGACGGGATTTTTAGTCATAAAATTTATTGAGATGTCGATCAAAAATATATTGCGACCATAAAAATTTCTTGGTGGTCGGTCTGTTATGAAAAAAATATTGAGATGTCGATCAAGACATGCTCGGCTTTCTCCATGTGGTACCATTCGTAAGCTGATAAGGTCGTTTTTCGGTCAGCTGATAAGGCAAAAATTAGAGCTACTGAGTTCAGTGTAAACAACAGCTTTAGTTGGCATTGGTTATTAAATTTTTAGTGCATCAGATTTTTATTATGGTAAGTTTTTTAAATTTTAAAAGTCTTATACTAATATGTCAAAAATTTATAAGTTAATTTTTAAAAGAAAGTTGAACATCGCACTCATACATGGGCAAGCAGGGGGGTACTGGGCCCCAAAATACGAATTGGTCCCAAGGGTTACTGTTGACTAAAAAAAACGTCGACAGGCGAAATACGAATTCGTTCTCGATTTATGAATTCGTATACGAATTTTCACAACGAATTCAGTCTGGGCGGCTTACCAAATACGAATTGGTCTATTAATTTTTCCCCCGATACGACGAATTAGAAGGGTACAGTACCCCCTTCCCCCATTCGATTTTTTATGTCCCACCCTGTATATAAAATTTTTAGAAATTAATACTTCTTTTGGCCCTAGGGCTGGTGGTTGTTGTGACTGCTACTAATCGTCGATATCGGATTCATGCCGTGAATGATTTTACCCAAGGTGATGAAGACGAAGCTCTTGATGACAATGAGCTTGTTATTTCACGTTCAACTTTTGTTTTGGATGATGTCAAAAAGCTAAAAATTGAACCAGAAGCTGAAAAATTGTCTGGCCAAGCATTGGTTGACTATGTCAATCGGCGACAAGATTTATGGACCGTAAGAAATATCTTATTCAGAAAAGAAATACATAAAAAATTTGTACACAAATTTTGGAGCTATTGTGGATCAGAGGGGTCACCCCAGGGTCAAAAATCAGAAAAAATTTTTAAAATTTTAAAAAAATAACATATTTAGGGGAATTTTTTATGCAAAAAATCGATTACGCGCATTCCCGAAACGTGAAAACCTTTGTTTGACCCTTAAAAATTGAAAAATACGTCTTTTTATAGTATACTTATATGTGTAAAAATACGTATTTTTCAATTTTTAAGGGTCAAACAAAGGTTTTCACGCTTCGGGAATGCGTGTAATCGATTTTTCGCATAAAATTACCCCAAAATATGTCATTTTTTAAAAATTTTAGAAAAAAATTTTTTCGATCTTTGACCCTGGGGGTCCACAATAGTTCCCAAATTTTTTTAAATTTATTTTTTATCTTGAAAACTTTTTTATTTTTTAAAACGAAAAACTAAAACGAAAATTTTTTATCTTGTGCACAATTTTTCATCAGAAATCGATATTTTTAAAACGTTTCGCAAGCAACAACCAGTCGACTATTTTTTCTCACTTGGTTGATAAAGCAAATAGCGCTGTCCTTCTTTCGGCCTACATAGTATAGTGGTTAGTACTCCACGTTGTGGCCGTGGCGACGCAGGTTCGATTCCTGCTGTAGGCATTATCTTTTTGCGCGAGAAAAAAATTTTTTGTTTAGAATTCTAATTTTTGAAAGATTATTTTTTGTCTATATTGTTTTTTAAAGGACCAGTCTACTTTTGGGGAGTTGATGCCATATGAAAGAGTACAAAATTTGGAGTATTTTTTGCTTTTACGGCACTACTCGAAAATCTGACCGTAAAAAGTTATGAGCGAAACAAAAAAAGTTCAAACGAGTTTGAACATTAAAACGAAGAGCTTGTGATCAATCAGATTGTTTATTGAAACATTATAAAATTTAAAATTCTTGAACATTTGGGAAAAAATAAATACAGCATTTTTTATATCTCGCCAAGACGAATAAAATGACACCAGAATTATTGAATTTGAACAATTTTTTGGGTTATTGAAACGAAAACATGAAATTCAGGGTTTTCGTTTTAATAACCCAAAAAATTGTTCAAATTCAATAATTTTGGTGTTATTTTATTCGTCTCGGAGATATAAAATATACTGTATTTATTTTTTCTCAAATGTTCAAGAATTTTGAATTTTATAATGTTTTATTAAATCGTTTCAATAAATAATCGGATTAATCACAAGCTCTTCGTTTCAATATTAAAACTATTTTGACAATTTTTTTGTTTCGCTCATAACTTTTTACGGTTAGATTTTCAATAGTGCCGTAAAAGCAAAAAATACTCCAAATTTTGTGCTCTATAACATGGCATCAGCTTCCTCCAAAGTAGACTGGTCTTTTAACATCGCCAAATTTTCAGGCTCGCGTGAACCCAAAATTCCAAAATTTCGACGATGAAGTCAAGTGGGGCATGCTCGGTGTCAACCATGTCAAAAACTCCGTCAAAGCCAAAAAACATCTTTCAAAAACCCGCTTGTTGGACGTCCAAATCCCAACTCATTTTGATTCCCGAGAACAATGGGCTCAATGCAAAGGCATTGGAAATATCCGAGATCAATCCTCATGCGGAAGCTGCTGGGCTTTTGGAGCTGTGGAAGCCATGTCGGATCGTATTTGTATTGCTTCGAATGGAAAAATTCAAGTGTCCTTATCTGCGGTGGACTTGTTGAGTTGTTGCAAATCCTGTGGATTTGGATGTAATGGTGGCGACCCAATGGCCGCGTGGAAATATTGGGTGCATGATGGAATCGTCACCGGATCGAACTATACGACGCACGAAGGCTGTAAGCCATATCCTTTCCCTCCATGCGAGCATCACTCGACCAAGACTCATTACAAACCTTGCCAACATGATCTGTTTCCGACACCAAAATGTGAGAAAAAGTGTCAAAATTCCTATGGAGATAAGACCTATGCCGAGGATAAATATTATGGTGATTTTTGAAGATTTATAAAAAATTCTCAAAAATCCAAATTTCAGGCCGAGTCGCTTTTGCTATCGCCGATGATGTTGAAGCTATTCAAAAAGAGCTTATGACCAACGGCCCATTGGAGATCGCTTTTGAAGTTTACGAAGATTTCTTGAACTATGCTGGTGGAATTTACATCGTATGAAAATATTTCGGAGCTATTGTGGATCAGGGCGGGAGGTCAGCCCCACGAAAACCTTTGTTTGGCCCTTAAAAATGGAAAAATACGTATTTTTACCCATATTTTAACATTTTAAAAAAATACGTATTTTTCAATTTTTAATGGTCAAACAAAGGTTTTCACGCTTCGCGAATGCGTGCAATCGATTTCTCGCATAATATTATCCCTAAATATGTCATTTTTAAACAATTTTAAAATTTTTTTTGATTTTTGACCCTGGGGTGACCCCTTTGATCCACAATAGCTCCAAATTTTCCTTCACAAATCAATTTTTTTAGCACCAAGGTGGAAAACTCGGTGGTGGTCACGCTGTTAAGCTTGTTGGTTGGGGTGAAGAAGGTGGTGTCCCATATTGGGTTGTAGCTAACTCTTGGAATACCGATTGGGGAGAGGATGGTAATATTAAATTTCGAAAAAAATTTCAAAATTTGTATTTTTTAGGCTTCTTCCGTATCATTCGTGGAAAGGATGAGTGCGGAATTGAGAGTGGTGTTGTTGGTGGTCTACCAGAATTGAATCGAACTCGTCGTCAACGCTTGGAACTTGATGATGATTAAATTTTTATTTCATTGTAAAATTTTTCTTTTTTTTAAATAAATTCTGTACAAAACTTGGGATAAAAAAATATGTATTATGTAAAAAACAAAGTGTTTTATGATTTAGATAATTCCAGCAGCCACGTAGCGAGGGAGGGAAATCCAGACAATTGCCTCCCTCGAAATTGCAAAAATTTTCCTAATGGTTCCCCCTTGTTTTTGCCCAAAAATTTTGGAAAATTATAATGGTCTCCCATTAACACTGGAGAGACCCTTTCTATTTCCGGTATACTCCGTTAGATTAATAATTGAGGGTCATAATAAAAATTTAAAAAAATTTTTCTTCTAGTACCTAATATACCAGCCTCAAAATAAGGAATTTTTGCAAAAAGTTACATATTTTGTAATGGTCAGATCTTGGGTTCGGGAAGGAGTTGGGAGTTCTGCTTTAGCGCGTTTGAAAGAACAAATCTGAACTAAATTTTTTATATAAACATCTATATGCGAATTTAGCTTCTATAAAAAGTTATGGTCCAATCTTTCATAACACCCCTGACTTTTTGACCGACCTAATGACAAAGATCAGCATTTTTGACCCGGTTACGGGGATTTTTGTCAAGGACAGTAATTGAAAAATTAGTAGCCCAGACTTCCAGGAACATAGGTAGGGACCGCCACGTCCCTTAAGGGGCCTTTCCTCCGTTTTTTTAAAGGGGGTGTAACATTTATAGCTTATTCTAAAAAAATCGAAAAAATTTTTTTCAGATTTTCTTCTTAAAACCGACTTTTTATAGTAATTTCTAGGCGAAAAATCGATTGCGCGCATTTCCGAAGCGTGAAAATGCTTCCTTGATCCTGATTCAGGGAAATAGATGTGTGTATTAAAGCGAAAATACGAAAATTTTGGATTTTTCTTCTAAAATCATCGTTCTAAAGGTTATTTTATGCGAGAAATCGATTCAGCGCATCCCCAAAGCGTCAAAATGCATCCTTGATCATCGTCCTTGAAAAATTATGTTTCTACTGCAACGCTTTGGATGCGCTGAATCGATTTCTCGCATAAAATAACCTTTAGAACGATGATTTACAAAAGATAATCCAAAATTTTTATATTTTCGCTTCAATACACACATCTATTTCCCTGAATTAGAATCAAGGAAGCATTTTCACGCTTCGGAAATGCGCGCAATCGATTCTACAGCTCCCTTTAAGAAATGGGCGAGCTCGGTCGATTTGTGAATTTTGACTTATTATGATAGATTTTGATCTATATTTTCAAATGGCATCAATATTTTTGATCGAATCAATCGTTTTAATGGTTTTTTAATTCAATCTTGATGATATACTCAAAAATGGCTGATGTTCAAAAAAGCACATATTTCGTGTTGAAAAGAGCTTTTTTGGTGCTATTTTTTGCTGGTATCATTTAAGAGACACTTTCTTGAGAAGTCAAGATGGGTCCAATGGCCAGGCGATATTGCAGAAAAGTTCTCGCCCGTGCTCGAAATGAAATGTTTTTTATATACTCGGTAAGTAAAAATCATCCTTGGAAGTAGCCCCGTAGCCTTCGTGGTTCCGGAGATATGGATATGGGCTATTTGGCCATATTGCCATTTTTTACCCAAAAGTTTTAATGGACAAAGTGTACCTTAATTAAATCCGATTATTACAATTAAGGTATCGTTGGGAAACTGGTGATCTGCGCTACATAATGGTATATTAACTTTCCCAAAAACATCATTTTATGCTGATAAAATTACGTTACTCTAAAAAAACTTCCTAAAATACGACCCCCAAAAATGTCGTTTTTGGCACTAAAACCTATCATAGATGTCTGGTTGGACTTAGATTGACATACAAAAAGTTGCAGCAAAATCTCTCCTATCATCCTATGAACAAGTTAAGAAAAAAAGCGATCCCTCCAAAATATCTCCATGCCTCCAACTGAAGGAGATAAAAAATTGAAAATTCGTTAAATTGGCGAAATCCGCCATAATTATATTCGGATAATTCATGAAAAATGGCGCATTTTCGTTTTTATAGTAAATTCTGAATCGCTACCGTTGTCGAGATAATCGTGTTTGAAGTTGGCGATTTTTTACATTTTTAAATTCCCGCTAAAGACCCTGATTATCAATGTTTGAAGTATCAAAACTTTTCCTTTTACGAGAGCCAACGTTATTTGAACTACAAATATTCGTTGACATTTTTTATTATACAAAGCAAAAATTACGCACAAATACACCTATATACAGAATAACAAGATATTTAAATCTCTTAGAGCATTTCAAAACTAGTAAATAGAATATTTATGTCTAACAATAAACAAAGTAACTATAACTAAAAACAACACTATTACTGCGGGAAGAAAACACGATGGTTGGCAGCTTGCTTAATGCACGTTTCTTGACTTTACATTTACGGAATTGACTTGGCCGAGGCGGAATGTTGTTGGCAATTTTGATGGCCTTCTTTATCTTTCGTTGAGTTCGCCGATTTCCAACAATATTTGCACGTTCTGCTGCATGATTCGCATCTTTGATTTGTTCTTCAGCCAAATTGTTATTAATTACATCTTGGTGAGCAACCTACGCCATGCCTTTTGTGCTTCTTGTTGGATGCGAGTTGTCTCGCTAACTTCTTTGGTTAACTTATTCTGTAGAAATGGTGGATCGATTGGAACTTTCAGCTGTGGCAATAGCCGATGCTACTTTACATATTACCGAGTTCACTGTACTTGCGCCATAATTTGTTATTGCTGTAATTGTTCCATAGTACTTTCTAAAAATTCAAATTACATAATTTCTAAAGGGAAATCCTAGATCGCTAAATCGCAATTTTCGCCCATTTTATGCAATAAAAAATTAATGTAACCACATAATGCAAACATATAAAAAAAATTACCTGATGCAAACATAAAAAATAGTGCCAATTTATGCATGGATGGCGCAGCTTTCTTATTTTGACCTTCCAAATCTGCATAGATAAACGCCAAAGTTTTTATCGAATTGGAGTTTCGATACACAAAATAGAATCTAAATAAAGGGAACTATGCTCGAATTCGCATCACCGAAAGTTTTTTATTTTTCAAGTGTAAATTTTTTTTGAAAATCCTTATAAAAAATCCGGTAAAAATATTCGATAATTTCATAAAAAGGAACTGTGAGTAATCCTCTTTTTGAACGCCGGTGATGTGAATTTGATCCTAATACCAAACAAAAAATGTTAGCAAATAAAAAAATCATTTACTTGAAAATCCTGTGGTGGAGCTGTGTTATATTTTTCATCGACGAAATTGTGAGATTTTCTTTGCCTGTATCTTGTGTGAGCCGAATGTTTTCAATTATCTCCGATCCCATTTTCTAGCTGTTCTAATTGATGTAGCGTCAAAGTAAGTGTCGCTTCAAGAGCTTGATCAAAATAGAAATTCATTTTTTTCACAGATGACATAAAATCTACAAAATGTAAAAAATCTTATTTCATATTTTTCATTTTATAACATTCATTATTTACAAATATCTGAAAAATAACACATTTTTTGTTTAAAATCATGTAATAATTTTCATAAAACAGCACTACATCAAAATAAATATGAAAAAACACAATCTCTGTTAAAACTTTGTGAAAACAGTCGTTCCGACGTCGGAACTCGAAACTCGTGTGTCGGAACGGCCTAGTAGTGATCGTTTCGAAACGCTTCGGAATGAATTAGTGGCAGCCCTCAGGAAACGTTTCATGATTCAATAAAATTTGAAACATTGAAAGAAAGAACTAATATTATGAAATTCAAAATTGCAATGAAATGCAAAAGTGCCTGTTTCAATCAAAGTTAGAATATTGAAGCGATTGATTAATCAATAAAAATTATGAGTAAAAATGCATGCTCGTGTGCCGTATGTGTTCAATTCCTGCTGTATGCACGCGAAAAATTTGGCTCTAATGCACTTTAGGCGTCCTTTTGATTTTTAGGCGTCCTATATATTTTTAAACGTCCCATAAAATTTTTTCCATATTTTTTCTATCAATTTTTATATTAATCAATTTTATTTTTCAAAATTCATTTTTAATTTTTTTAAAACAATTTTTTTGTTCTAAAAGTTTTTTAATTGTTTTAAAAAATGAATTTTGAAAAATAAAATTGATAGAAAAAATATGGAAAAATTTTATGGGACGCTTAAAAATTTATAGGGCGCCTAAAAATCTAAGGGACGCCTAAAGTGCATTAGAGCCAAAAATTTGTTGTTTAGAATTCTAAAATTGAAAGATTATTTTTTGTCTATATTTTTTTAAAGGACCAGTCTACTTTTGTGGAGTTTATGCCATGTGACAGAACACAAAATTTGGAGAATTTTTTGCTTTTACGGCACTACTTGAAATTCTAACCGTAAAAAGTTAATAGCGAAACAAAAAAGTTCAAACGAGTTTGAACATTGAAAAGAAGAGCTTGTGATCAATCAGATTGTTTATTGAAACGATTTAATAAAACATAAAATTCAAAATCCTTGAACATTTGGGAAAAAGTAAATACAGAATGTTTTATATCTCGCCGAGACGAATAAAATGACACCAAAATTATTTAATTTGAACAATTTATTCGTCTCGGCGAGATATAAAACATGCTGTATTTATTTTTTCACAAATGTTCAAGGATTTTAAATTTTATGTTTTATTAAATCTTTTCGGTAAACACCTGGGTACAAGCTCTTCGTTTCAATGTTCAAACTCGTTTGAAAATTTTTTGTTTCGCTCATAACTTTTTACGGTTAGATTTTCAAATAGTGCCGTAAAAGCAAAAAATGCTCCAAATTTTGTGCTCACATGGCATCAACTCCCTCAAAAAATTTTCCTAATGGTCTCCACCCCTTATGTTTTTGTTCAAAATTTTTGAAAAATTATAATGGTCCGCCATTATGATTTTCACCAAAAATGAACAAATTTTCACAAAAATTGTGATTTTTCCAATAAAAATCGTAATTTTCTGAGCTTTCTTAGGTTAAAAACAAGTTTTTCAGAAAATTTTTCTCCGATCCGAGATATGGCCTTAAAACGAAGAAATACGGGTAAAAATTTTGTAAGGCGCGTAGAAAAAATTTTCTTCTCAAGGAGGGATGGGAAATCGGCACCAAAATTATTGTTTTTTCATATTCTAAAATACTAAATTCGACTTGTGACGAAAATCCATATTCCTATGTTGATGTTCCCTTGTGAGATTTTCAGCTTAAAAACTGGTATTTTAAAGCTGAAAAAATGATAACATGACTATTGGTGGGCTATGGCCTAGCTCGTTACACCCAAAATAGACTCGAACTTTGCATAATTGTTTTAATCAATTTTGGGCCACTCTGGGGGTAATTTTAGGCGTAGAATCCGAAAAAACTATTAATTTTTTATGAAAAAATTTTTTAAGGGGTCAAAACAGGGAGTACCCCCTATTTTTGAAAAAATTTTTAAAAAATCGATATGGGTATCATTTAGGGGTAATTTTTTGCGTAGAATTCAGTAAAACTATTAATTTTTGATAAAAAATTTTTAAGGGGTAAAAACAGGGGATACCCCTATTTTTTTTAAATTTTTTCAAAAATAGGGAGTACCCCCTGTTTTGACCCTTTAAAAAATTTTTCATAAAAAATCAATAGTTTTACTGAATTCTACGCAAAAAATTACCCATAAATGATACCCATATCGATTTTTTTTTAATTTTTCAAAAAAAGGGGGTACCCCCTGTTTTGACCCCTTAAAAATTTTTTCATAAAAAATTAATAGTTTTTTCGGATTCTACGCCTAAAATTACCCCCAGAGTGGCCCAAAATTGA
>JAQGBS010003082.1:0-12044 GCA_034698545.1 Acrobeloides obliquus
GTAAAAACAAAAAATGCTCCATTTTTCATGATCTTTTCGAATATATCATTTTTTCATATGGTTGTAACTGACTGAACTGGTCCTTTAAGCTTATGGAATATGAGTGCAGATCAGTAGTAGAAGAGCGCCTCAGGCGCTACGAGTGCAGACCGGTGACATAGAGCGCCGCAGACCCCGGAACTATTTAAAATTTTATTTTACATATTCGTACGTCTGATTTTAAATACTATAATTATCTGGTAGGCTTCCAACATTCCATGTTGCTTAGGTAACTAATGATTAAATTCGTATTTCATTAAGTGTAGCATTGATTTAAAAAATTCATGTAAAATACTCACATTGTCACAAGATATCTTATGCATTTATCATTAACTGTATTAGTTACGAAAAGTTCATATAGGAACCACCTGAATGAATACTTCTGTTACTTGTATTGAAGGCTTTATTAGTGGAATCAATTTTCCATACCCTATATATCTGGAAAACTTATGTAATACTGTACAATCCATAGCGGATGTGATCGACATCATTCTTCTCAATGTAGTCTTAATTTTCCAGTTAGTGCTTATAATAATCTCTATATTTGGCAATATTCGAGAATCGTATAAGTGGTTGGTATGCCATACTTCATGTTGTTACATATTTCTAGTCCTTCTAGTTGAAGCTTATTATTTCACAATCGAAAATATTCGACTCCCAGGCGCCATGCCGGGATACCCATATATCAGCCATGTTGCTGTTGGATCATTTATCCCATTGGCAGCTCATAGATGTTTTAACTTATATTATAAAGAATTTTTTGAAAATTTTCTTTCAAAAGTGACCAAAGTTTATATCTTTTCTTTGATTGTCTATGATGTTTCCATTCTTGTATATGTTGAAATTATGTTACTTTTGGATAGTAATTTCTATATGGAAATTTTATTCTACATTGTTATACTGTCATTGACAGCAACCCTTTCTATCTTGATTTTTCTCAAAATCCGAAGAATGAAGAAATTATTGTTTGTTGGGAGTCATTATGATACAAAAACGCTGAGTGATTTGCATCGAGCTGCCATAGTTTGTCTCATTCAACCATTATGTTATTTATTTTACCTAGTTTTGGTTATTATTCACCAAAATTTGTATGCTCTAATGCTTTATCTGCCTATAATTCCGATTGTTTATTTTGAAATTTACATACTATTATCTACATTTTATTCAGTAGTTGCTATGATGTGTATGTTGATAGATGCAATGTTATTATTGTTTGTTCTAAATACTTACAGAGCAGCACTTAAGAATATTCTAAAGAGAATTTTTCGCTTTCAAAGTTCAACCATCAGTTTGATCAAATAACAAAAAAGATTGCATCTGATCCATAGGTGGGCGGCGGTGCCAATTGAGACCCTCTAACTCTCTCTGTCCATCTATGCATCCGCATACAATTTTGTTGTTGATTAAGATCATAAGTGTTTGAAGTAAATTGTTTGGCGTTATTGTTTAAATATCAATGTTTTATTTTATGTTTCAATATGATTTCTTGATTGATAAAATTTTCAAATATGCAAAAATAATGCTGCTGATTCATAGATAACCGGGTTGAGGGCTTTCTTTAAAGAATTATATATAAAGGCAACCCGAGAAAATGCAATTTTTGAAAAAATTACATTGCAATAGCCCGGTTTTTATGACTCAATCCAATTTGACCAATTCTTCTTCATCAATACAAATTATGATTCAGAACAATAGATATTTTTTGTCCGTGAGAAGTATCCTGTTGATAAGCAGTGGGGTAGCCACAGAACGAGGGGGTACTGTAGTTGTCTTGAAAAAAGGCTTTGAATTTTCAGTATTTTCTTGTGTACATAAAGTCCGTGAGAAATGTCCCGTAAGAAATATTCTCGTGAGAAGTGTCTATGAGAAGATCATCGTACACGATGGATCTACAGGTGGAATAAGATGTTACCAACCATACATGGGCAGCAACGCAGATGGAATTTTCAAAAAAACCCACAACCCTCATTTGGTCCCCCTCCTGATGGGGTCGAAAAGTTGGCGACAAAAAAAGATTGACAAATCTAAAAAATATTCTTTTTTTCCAAAAATAAATATGCTACTACAAGCAACCTACTTTTCGACTATTAATCCTCAATTTGTCGGCCTACTCACCCACATTCTATGAGTGGTCAACAGTATCTCAAAACAGTTCCTACGAGGACATATATCAATTGAAAGAAAACCATAAAGTTTCCTAGGAGGTCTTCGACCTTGAATCAGGGTCTTCACTGCAATAAACAAATTTCAAAAATCGCCAACTTCAAACGCGATTATCTCAAAGCCATTAACGATTCGGGATTTATTGTAAAAACAAAAAATGATCCAAACTTTGTGCTCTATCACATGGCATCAAAAACACAAAAGTAGACTGGAGCTTATGGAACATGAGTATAGATCAGTAGTGGAAAAGCGCCTCAGGTGCTATGAGTGCAGACCGGTAACATAGAGTGTCGCAGACCCCGGTTTTATTCAGAATTTTATTTGACATAAACTGGGGGACCGAGCGCTTTGCGCCTGGAGAGGAAAAGAAGTTGTATATTATCCGTACTATGGAGCTCGGCCTTTGGTTTCGCCACCAAGTACAGCTCGGCCTCGCTTCGAGTATATGTGTATCTAATTTTTCTAACTTTTTTGGCAGGGTCAAAAACATTTGGTTTCTGCTGGGAATCGAACCTGCAAGCAATTTATGTAAACGAGATTTTAAAATGTCGATATTTGATTATAGAAGTCGATTTTTGACAAAATTTTCGACCGTAATAGGGTTTTCCTAGTCGGAGAATCGATTGCGCGCATTTTTGAGTCATAAAAAATTCTCTAACCCTGATTCAGGGAATACAAATTTTTGAGCCATTTTAGGGGTATAAAAAACTTCGATTTTTTGAAAAGTCTGTATATTGACACGAAAACATGAGTTTTGCTCAAAAAGGCCGATTGGATCGTATTCAGCATATACTCTTATCTACTACTGAAAAAAATTTTATCGAAAACGGATGAAAAATGATGAAATTAGAGCATTTTTTGAGCCGCAAGAACTTATCAAACAGCCCAATATTACACCATTGGATTACAAAATAAAATTTTTCAATGAAAACAATTTTCATAACATATTTTGTATGTTTAAAAAGTAAAAAATATTTAAAAAAATTTATTACTTAAATCTGAAATTTCATGTGGAACAACTTTGTAGAACACCACTTTCACAGTAAAATTCATTTAGATGGACAAATAGTTCGATTTGTGTCCCAAGAACATGAAAATTTGCATAACATGACTTTAACTTTTTTTCTTCACATTCAAAATCATTGTCGAGGACTTATCTCAACGCTAAATTTTATGAGAAACAACTTTGTGAAGCATCACTTTGGCTGAAAAAATCATTTGGGTAGTCAAACACTAGATTTTTACCTAGAAAACACTAGAAAAACAAGAAAATTCGTATAAAATGGCTATAACTTTATTTCTAGGCAGTCAAAAATTGACCGCGATGAGTCATTTCGTCGCGAAATTTTATGAGAAACAATTTTGTAGAACATTACTTTGAATGGGGGTCAAACATTGAGTTTTACTTCAATACACCCATTTTGACCCCATATGGAAGCCCATTTTGTACTGAATTGTTGGACTCGCTTTCTACCTCATTTTCCCATAACTTAGTGGGGGTTTTTAAGGTATTGGATCCAACTTTTAAAAAACGCTTTTAAATCTTCCAGCACCCTCATAGTTTTTTTCTGCAGACACTTTTGTGCAATTTTGGGGGTATGAAAAATCACTACAAAAATCATTAAAATCGATCTATCTTCATGGAAGTAGCTCGGAGAAAAATATGCTGTTCTACAAAATTTTACTACAATATCATAACTATAAAATAAAAAAAACCGTAAGCTTTTAAATTGGCTGAGATATTGGACTTTAATTACAGGGGTCCAAATTGAGCACAAAACCTGGGGTATCCAACTTTCGAGCGCCGTATATCGATATAGGGAAAATTTTGTAATTTTATTTTCACCCTATTTGTATGTACTTATCACCTACTTTCATTTGGCCACTAAACTAGGAAAAAAATTTTGGTATCTGGCTCCACCTCCTTTACAAGTGTTCAAAAACTTTCAGAAAATCTGTCTTAATATGTTAGGATATTCGCACGTCTGATTGTAAACACTATAATTATCTGGTAGACTTCCAACATCTCATGTTGCCTAGTAATTTAGGTAACTAATGATTAAATTCGTATTTCATCAAGTGTAATATTGATTCAGCTAAAAAATTCATGTATAAACACTCACATTGTCAAAAAATATCTTATGCATTTATCATTAATTCCATTGTATAAGGAAAAGTTGGAGCTAGTATAGTTGAAGCGACGCACTGAACGTGAAGTTTTTTCGAAAATTTAAAAAAAAATTTTTCGCGAGAAATAATCCCTTTAGGCAAGATTTATACTTCCGTCGCGACGCGTTACAGAGCAATTACGTTTATAGTGCGAACAATTTTTCCAATGTCCTTTATAGTTGCTGTCGGGCGACAGCCTGCGACGTCGCAAGTGCTGACCGCGCGACACAAGGCCGAGTAGCAAAAAATTTGGCTCCAAGCGGGATTTGAACCCGCGACCTTGTGACCACAAAGCCGCTGCTTTATCACTGCACCACCGATGCTTGTTGATGGAGAAACATCTTTTCAAACCAAGTACTAGTAGTGACACGTCGCAAGGCGTCGCTCGACGTGTCGCACAACAGACTATAAACGACAACTTGCGACGTGTTGCGCGACACAAAATGCACTGTCGCGTGACAGACTATAAACGACAACTTGCGGCGTGTCGCGCGACGTGTTGCGCGACACAAAATGCACTGTTGCGTCGCGACGGAGGTATAAATGGTGCTTTAGGGTTAATTTTATGTGGAAAATTCGAATTTCGCATTCCTAAAGGCTTAGACTTAGACCTAGGCTTAAGCCTAGGCCTAAGCCAAAACGCCTCTTAGAATCAAGAAAAAGCTGTTTTTCAAACAATATGAACAATATCAGGTATAATATAAAATATGACTTTCTTGTTCATATTGTTTCAAAAACAGCTTTTTCTTAATTCAACGAAGCATTTTCATGCTTTAGGAATGCGAAATTCGTTTTTCCCACATCAAATTACCCCTAAAGGGATCACTTTTCGCTAAAAAGTTTTAAAAATTCACGTTCAGTGGGACGTTTCAACTGTACTAGCTCCTAAAAGTTCATATAGGAATCACCTGAATGAATACTTCTGTTACTTGTGTTGAAGGCTTTATTAGTGGAATCAATTTTTCAAGCTCTATATACCTGGAAGACTTATGTGATACTGTACAATCCATAGCGGATGTGATCGACATCATTCTTCTCAATGTAGTCTTAATTTCCCAGCTAGTGCTCATAATAATCTCTATATTTGGCCGTATTCGAGAATCGTATAAGTGGTTGGTGTGCCATTCTTCATGTTGTTTCTTATTTCTAGTCCTTCTAGTTGAAGCTCATTTTTTCATACTCGAAAATATCCGATTCCATGGCGCCATTCCCGGATACTCATATATCAATCATGTTGCTGTTGGATCATTTATTCCATTGGCAGCTCATAGATTTTTAAAATTATATTATAAAGAATTCTTTGAAAAATTTCTTTCGAAAGTAACCAAAGTTTATATCTTTTCTTTAATTGTTTATGATGGTTTAATTCTTGTATATGTTGAAATTATGTTGCATTCGAATGTTAATGTCTATATGGAAATTTTCTTCAACGTTGTTATACTGTCATTGACAGTAATCTTTTCTATATTGATTTTTCTCAAAATCCAAAGAATGAAGAAATTATTGTTTGTTGGGAGTCTTTATGATACAAAAACTCTTAGCGATTTGCATCGAGCCGCCATAGTTTGTCTCATTCAACCAATATGTTCTTTATTCTACCTAGTTTTGGTTATTATTCGCCAAAATTTTTATGCTCTATTGTATTACCGGCCTATAATGGAAATTCCAATTGTTTATTTCGAAATTTACATACTATTATCTACGTTTTTTACAGTAGTTGGTATGATGTGTATGTTGATAGATGCAATGTTATTATTGTTTGTTCTAAATACTTATAGAGCAGCACTTAAGAATATTCTGAAGAAAATTTTTCGCTTTAAAGTTCAACCACCATTTTTATCAAATAACATATAGTGTTTTAAATAAATTATTTGGCGTTATTGTTTATTGTTTAAAGCACCGGCTCTGAAAGAATCAAGCTTTGGGACGGAAGGGGGACCGACAAACTTTTTTTGATCAAATTTTTAATTTTTGTTTGCATAACATTATAGTTTGGTTGTTGGCCGTGGTCGCAGGAATTAATTGAGCTATCGCTCAGCCCAGCCGGACTATACCAAACATTGTATGGTAGTCACCAGGGATGTAAACATGTACGATTTTCGTGTACGTGTATGTGTACTACACGTTTAACGTGTACGTGTATTACACCTCAAATTTTTCGTATTTTCGAGAGCACTACAAAATTGAAAATCAGGGTTTTGACGGGAATTCAAATTCTAAACCAATTCCAAAAAATAGCCAACTTCAAACACGATTATCTCGACAACGATAACGATTCAGAATTTACTGTAAAAACAAAAAATGCTCCATTTTTCATGAATTTTCCGAATATATATAAGTTATGGCAAACTTCGCTAATCTAAAGAATTTTCAAATTTTTGTCGACCCTTTTCGGGGTTCATTTTCTATTTTTTGTAATCACGCTTTTCCTGCGAACGATGGCTCAAATTGTAGGTACTAATTAGGAGTAAATAATAGGCGAAGAAACGTAGTGCTCTCGAAAATACGAAAAATTTGAGGTGATTACCATACAATGTTTGGTATAATCCGGTTGGGCTGAGCGATAGCTTAATCAATTCCTGCGACCACGTCCAACAACTTTGTAGAACATCACTTTTTACCAAAAAATTTCTATGAAGAAAGGAAGTTTCGCTAATCTAAAAAAGGGTTACATAAAAATTTTTGTGCGTCCCAAAGCTCGGTTTTCTCAAATAACGTGTTTTAAAATTTACGCAATCGATCTATCAGTGAGAATTCTTATAAGTGTCAGAAATTCGTATTACCCTGAATCAGGGTGATGGAAGTTTTTCAAGTTTTAAACAACGCTGCAGCAGAGTCAGATAAATGTTTTCAAGATTCGGCAATGCGCGCAATCGATTCTCCGCCTAGAAAAACCCCATAGACCGCCGGTTTTTATGCGAAAATTCGAGTTTTGGTTCATTTTCGCTTTAATACACTCACCCCTTTCCTGAATCAGGGCAGTTTTTCATGGCTCGGGAATTTTCATGACTCACGAACAAAATGACATCAAAATTATCCAATTTGAAAATTGCTTTAGGTTATTGAAACGAAAATTCTGATTCATGTCTTCGTTTCAATAACCCAAAACAATTATCAAATTGGATAATTTTGGTGTCATTTTGTTCGTCTCATTTAACTATAAAAAAAGCTACAATTTTCGAAAAAACGTAAGGAGGAATCTTTATGATTTTTCAAACTTTTTGGGACCTGAGCCCCCTCCGAAATTTCGGAGCCCCTACGGCTCTGACTAGATCATTAAAGTTGTCAAAAAATGTAACTTTGGTATGCTTCATAACCAATCGTTTCAATAAACATGATTTTATTGAAAATCAGGCAAAGTTACATTTTTTGACATGCTTGAATGCAGCCTAATAGAAATTCGTATTACGCAATCAAGCGTATTTAAATTAACTTCGTTGAAAAACATCTTCGCTACGACAAAAATAGACCATAAATTAATTCTCAGAATCAAAAAAGCTCAAACAATGTATATAGTGCATGATTTTTCGATACAAAATCAAGCATGCTCTAATTATTAACCTCTTAGGAATTGAATTAAGAGATAGTTGACTATTCATGTGAAAGCTGGTGATCCGCTCGACAACTAATGCCTAAATACCTATAGCAATTTTTCGCCTCAATAGAAAATTATACTCCAATCTTTGGGGTATATGCTGATTTTTTTACCGAGTTTCTAACAAAGTTTCTTTTTGAGCCTGTTACTGGGCTTTTCAGCCAAAGTTATTTGGCACGTTGTGAGGATCATATTTCAAGGATTATTTTGTTATATTATGTTTAGCTATTTGGTAATAATTTGACTGATTTAAAGGGTTGGTATCACTTGCGCACAAACATCTGCGCATCTAACATTTGCGCAGCGTCATTTGCACATATACACCTGCGCAGCAACATTTGCGCACGAACATTTACGCATGTAAAAAATCGAATTTTTGACCAAAAATGTTGCATGCGAAAATGTTTCATGCGCAAATGTTGCATGCGCAAATTACGTGCGCAAATGTCTATGCGCAAGTGATGCCAACCCGATTTAAAGGACATGGCCAATAATAATTTTTTTACGCAAACTTCAATTAAGTACAGCTGAGTCTCGATATAACGGCACCCTCGTCCAACTCGATATAGCGGGCGTACATAAAGTTACACGAAATGACTTTTACACGATAAATTTGACACGATTTTCAATTTTTTTTAAATTTTATAGGAGGTCAGGAAAATTTTTAAAAATTTTTTTAAAAAGAAATTTAATCCAAACAGGCTACCTACGTACGTAAAAAACATATTTTTGACAAGAAAAAAACTTTTTTGGTTTTTTTTGAAAAAAATGTACACCGCTGTTTCGTGTCAACTTTACGTACGTCATATAGCGGGTGCCGTTATATCGAGACTCAGCTGTACTAGTTTAGAAAAGTTCATATAGGAACTACCTGAATGAATACTTCTGTTACTTGTGTTGAAGGCTTTATTCGTGGAATCAATTTTTCAAACCCTATATATCTGGAAAACTTATGTAATACTGTACAATCCATAGTAAATGTGATCAACATCATTCTACTCAATCTAGCCTTAATTTCCCATCTAGTGCTCATAATAATCTCTATATTTGGCCATATTCGAGAATCGTATAAGTGGTTGGTATGCCATTCTTCATGCTGTTTCTTATTGCCAGTCCTTTTAGTTGATGTTTATTATTTCACAATCAAAAATATTCAACTCTCAGACTCCATTCCCGGATACCCATATATCAGTCATGTTGCTGTTGGATCATTTATCCCATTGGCAGCTCATAGATGTTTTAACTTATATTATAAAGAATTTTTTGAAAAATTTCTTTCAAAAGTAACCAAAGTTTATATCTTTTCTTTAATTGTCTATGATGGTTTAATTCTTGTATATGTTGAGATGATGTTACATTTGGGTTTTGATATCTATATGGAACTTTTCTTCCACATTCTTATAATGTCTTTGACAGTAATTCTTTCTATCTTGATTTTTCTCAAAATCCGAAGAATGAAGAAATTGTTGTTTGCTGGGAGTCTTTATGATGCAAAAACGCTGAGTGATTTGCATCGAGCTGCCATAGTTTGTCTCATTCAACCATTATGTTATTCATTTTACATAGCTTTGGTTATTATTTGCCAAAATTTGTATGCCCTAATGTCTATATTGAAAATTCCAATGGTTTATTTTGAAATTTACATACTATTATCTACATTTTATACGGTAGTAGGTATGGTGTGTATGTTGATAGATGCAATGTTGTTCTTGTTTGTTCTAAATACTTACAGAGCAGCACTTAAGAATATACTGAAGAAAATTTTTTTTGCTTTAAAAGTTCACCCATCATTTTGATCAAATAACAAAAAAGATTACATTTGATCCATAGGTGGACAGTGGTACCATTTGGGACCTCGCCCAGAATACGTTACTGCCTCTTTTCGTGAGAAATGTCCCCGTGAGCAAGTGTCCGAGAGAAGTGTCCGTAACTTTTGTCCTTGAACATGAGAACTGTTCTAGACCAAAATTGTTGACTTTTTTATGCCAAATCATAAGGGATAGCCATTAGGCAAAAACATAAAGAGGAGCATTAGGGAAAATTTTTCGAATTTAGGAGGCCTTTTATTTCCTGCCTCTGCCCACCTATACGCCTGCATACATCTAGCAACAAAAGCATCATTTAGCAAGAAAAGTAATACGAGTTTCTAAAAATTTGTCATTTATTATATAATTATATTAATAATTAAAATAAATTTCTATCGTAAATTTCTACATGAAGAGATCATTTTGATTGACAAAAAGTATCGGTAATATGATGGCCTAGAATCTTACTACATTCAACGTGTAATGTATGTATGTCTGCATGGACGATCTCGGGAACGGTTGATTTAAACCCGGAATGTTATTACAAAAGTTTTAGGGGACGATGAGAGTTAATTAAGCATAAGCCTAAGCTTAAAAATGTTCCAAATGTTCCTTGTCAGGGAGCTGTGTGAAATTTTTAATAAATACCAGCTCTATGTCATACCATAAAAAATTAATTATTTTACACAACATTTGTTCTTAACGTTCTTTCTGTCTATGATTAAATTAATATTTTCTACAAACTTAGTTTTGTTTGGGTACAAGCTCTTTGTTTCAATGTTTAAGCACATTTGAAAAATTTTTTGCACCTTTGTTTCGCTCATAACTTTTTACGGCTAGATTTTCAAGTAGTGCTGTAAAAGCAAAAAATGCTTCAAACTTTGTGCTCTATCACATGGCATGAAAAACACAAAAGTAGACTGGTGCTTTAAGCTGATGGAATATGAGTATGGATCAGTAGTGGAAGAGCACCTCAGGCGCTACGAGTGCAGACCGGTAACATAAGTGTCGTAGACCCCGGTTTTATTCAGAATTTTATTTGACATAAACTGGGGGACCGAGCGCTTTGCGCCAGGAGAGGAAAAGAAGTTGTATATTACCCGTACTACGGAGCTCGGTCTTCAATTTTGCCACCGAGTACAGCTCGACCTCGCTTCGATTATATGTGTTTCTAATTTTTTGGCAAGGGCAAAAGCATTTGGTTTCTGCTGGGAATCGAACCTGCAAGCAATTTATGTAAGCCGAGAGTCTTAGCCACTCGGCCATGAGGGTCACCTGTTACATGTCGATAAAATTGCATTATCATCTTACGTTAAAACATGATATGGGGCTAAAAGATTTTCCTTGAAGGGTACCCCATGATTTTGGTGTCATTTTTCTTCTCTCACCGAGCCCTATCGATTAGTATAGTTCGTGACGGAATTGGACTTCCGCTATTAAATATTATAATCATCTAGTAGGCTTCCAACCTCACACGTTGCCTAGTAATTTAGGTAACTAATGATTAAATTCGTATTTCATTAAGTGTACATTGATTAAACAACAACCAAATTCATATATAAACACTCACATGATTAAAAGATATCTGATGCATTTATCATTAATTCCATTGTATAGAGAAAATTTAGAACTAGTATAGTTGAAGCGACGCACTGAACGTGAGTTTTTTTCAAAAATTTTTTTCGTAAGAAATAATCCCTTTAGGCAGAATTTATACTCCCATCGCGACGCGTCACAGAGCAATTACGTTTATAGTGTGAACAATTTTTCCAATGTCCTTTATAGTTGCTGTCGGGCGACAGCCTGCAACGTCGCAAGTGCTGACCACGCGACATAAGGCCGAGTGGCAAACAATTTGGCTCCAAAACCCGCGACCTTGTGACCACTAAACCTCTGCTTTGTCACTGCACTACCGAGGCTTGTTGGTGGACATCAAACCAAGTACTACCGCTCAACAAACTATAAACACCAACTCACGACGCGTCGCGCGACACAAAAATGCACTGTAGCGTCGCGACGCAAATGAAGTATAAATGGTGCCTTAGGGTTAATTATATGTGGGAAATCCGAATTTCGCATTTCTAAAGGCTTAGACTTAGACCTAAGCTTAAAGGACCAGTCCAGTAATTTACAATCGTATGAAAAAATGATATATTCGGAAAGATCATGAAAAATGGAGCATTTTTTGTTTTTTATGCATGTTCTGAATCGTTGTAGTTTTCGAGATAATTGCGTTTGAAATTTTGAATTTGTTACAAGCTCTTCGTTGTAAT
>JAQGBS010003083.1:0-12041 GCA_034698545.1 Acrobeloides obliquus
CATAAAAAATCATTCTTAGCATGTTTTAAAACGAATTTTGCATTTTCCCACTTTTGGACACAGTTTGTCACGCTGTGGGGTCGCTTGTTAAAAAAATTTTTTTAATTTTCTACCCGGCCCTAAGTTGGACCACCCTCCTTTAAATAAAATCGGGCTATTTTAGACACCAAAATGGCTTTTTCGATCAGAATTCAAGATTAAGCGATAGATTTTTAAACTGCTTTACCAAAAGTCATTAAGGGAAGTGTATTCTACAATTTTCTTTTTTGTATTATCCGCGAAAAATTTTGGACCTGGTGTGCTCCGACTAACTGACTCGACAAGTTTCGAAGCTGCACAGAAGCATTTTAAGAGGCACTTTCTTGAGTGCTCAAAGGTTGCCTTAAACAGTTCGAGCGTGCTCCAAGTTGAATTTATAAAGTGAGATTAATGCATGGGAAAGTTTTTTAAAGTCATTTTTATTTAAAACTCGCATAACCAAAAATTCAAAACCTTGTCCGAAGCTAAATAACATCGATTTTACGTGTATTTTTTGAATTTTCTATCCTCTAGAAAATACCGAAGATAATTTTTTCTGCCAGAATGAAATTTTGGCAGATATATTTTAATATGAAGAACATTTCTAGTGTGGTTTCGAAAAAAATCCGAGAAACTTCGATTTTTGAGCCATTTTTACACGTGGGAGTAGGAATGAAATCAAAAAAATTTTTCTCTCGGATTTTTTCGGAACCATGCTATAAATGTTCTCCATATTGAAATACATCTGCCAAAAAGACATTTTGACCGAAAAAAATTATCCTAGGTGTTTTTTTCGCGAATTTTCGACATATCGTCTCTTAAGATTTCCGATCCAATAAGAGCTCTTTAAAAAAATTAAAACTAAAAATTACAGCGTTTATTGATTTTTATTTTGCTTGTTTTTGAAGTTTTTAAATGTTAAATCATAACTAAAATAACCTTATTTGAAAAATCTTTTAAAATATCTTTTTTGGTCGAAAAACCGCTTAAATTCTTTTTTTGGGTCGAGATGACCTTTTAAATAAAAATTTTTGGAGCAATCCTAGTTTGGGGGGGGGGCACAGCACGTTCCAAAAAAATTTTTTTTGCGAAGTTACAAAATTTTTTTAAAAACCACATAGATATGGGTAAAAACACCTGAAAAATCGATTGCGTGCATTCCAGAAGCTCCAAAACCTATGTTTGACCTTTAAAAATTGAAAAACAACGATTTTTTTCATATTTTTACGTTCTTTTTGCGTTTTTTTGTTGTTTTGTTCGTTTCATTCATTTAACTCACGCTTTTGAAGAAAAATATGACTATTAACGAACTGCAAGACTTTAAACTGGACGATTTGTACGCTCATTTGGCTTTATCCGATGAAGAATTTGACCATTGGCTCATTTCGCTAGGTCTTCAACATGGCTCTATGAATTGTCCGCGATGCCACAGACCAATGAATCTCGAACTCGGAAGCCATGGTAATAAAGTATGGCGATGCAATCGGAAAGACCACCGTCCAAAAAAACCAAAAATCAGCTATAAGGTAGTGTTTTTGCAGATGGTGAATTAACATGCAGTTTAAAGGTCGGTACTTTTATGGAGCAATCTCATCTAAGTAATAAGCTGATCTTTAAACTTTCCTACTTCTGGTCGATGAATCACTCAGTTGAATATACCATTTTTGAGACTGGTTTGGCCAAAGAAACTGTTTGCTTTTGGTGCCGTAAATTCCGTCAACTTTGTTGTCGATACTTCCGTGCTCATCCTATCAGGCTAGGTGGTCAAAACCAGGAGGTTGAAACCGACGAAACTTTTATGTCAAGGAAACATGGTGGTCGTGGAAGGAATGTCAGACGAAACAAGAAGTGGATCTTCGCCTTGATTGAACGTGGTTCCGGAAACTGTTTTCTTACAATTGTGCCTCGTCGCGACACCGTAACACTATTACCTATCATTCTGAGACACGTACGACCTCTTACCCGTATATTAACCGACGAGTGGCGTGCCTATCGCATTGTCTCACGCATGGCGATATTTCGACACCGAGTTGTGAACCACGGCGTTAATTTTGTCGATCCGACTGATCCAACCATCCATACTCAAAATATTGAGAACGTTAATTCTCGCTGGAAGCTTTATGTTCGAAAAAGACAAGGAATTAAAGACAGGCCACTACCATTGCATCTCATAGAATTTATGTGGCGGCAACGTTTTGGCAAGCGAAAGCGCGTTCTTTTTAACCTGTGGAGCCACATTGCCGAATTGTACCCTTGTAATCCTTAAATGGGTATTTTTCTCTTATCCCAACGGCCCGCAAAAAGATGGATCAAATGAATGAAACGAAATAAAAAAACGTAAAAATATAATAAAAATAGATGTTTTTCAATTTTCGAAAGTCAAACATAGGTTTTGGAGCTTCGGGAATGCGCGCAATCGATTTTTCAGGTGTTTTTACCCCTATCTATGTGGTTTTGAAAAAAATTTTGAAACTTCGCAAAAATATTTTTTTGTAACATGCTGTGCCCCCCCCCAAACTAGGATTGCTCCAAAATTTTTATCTGAAACGGATTTTCCGTTTCAGAAGATATCGATTTTTTTCTATTTGTGTTGTATTTAATCCCAATTTTCATAATTAATAATCATCTTGCCTAGTGCCGAATGTAGTTGGTCTCTTGAGACATTGCCGCTTAAGCTCAATTTTTTCGAAAAGCTTAAAGCCAACTGAAATGTTTTAGCGCTAGAAATAATCTAATACACCACTATTATACTACTGAAAAAACCTGATCAAAAATGAATTTAACTATAAGTTGTATTTTCTGAACATCCTAAGTTCAGGATTTACGGAAAATTTTTACTTTAGATTTTTTTGAAAAAATCATTTTAAAGGCCATAAATTAAAAAAAGCAATACTTATCCCTGAACTCGAGATCTTCAGGAAAAACAACCTATAGAGATATGAGCAAACAACTTTTTCAAAATCAGGAGATACCAATCTTTTTGACCGATACTGTATTTATAGAAAAATAGATATCAAATTTCCTCAATTCAACTTTTCGCAAGTCGACTTTCTGCAAACCCAAGAGTTTTCGAAATGTCGAACTTCTCACAAAACTTATGTTTTTATTTTTGCAAAAAGTCGAATTTTCTTTTGACCATAGGATTTTTTTATGATCTTGCAAAAAGTCGATTTGCGAAAAGTCGAATTCCGAATAATAACCATTACTTATATCGATAATAAACAGCACAGGATATCGCCGAACCAGTTCCGCTTAATGTTATAAACCAAATCAAATATGGGTTTAATACAAAATTTATGAATTGGCCAAGACCCGGAACCATGTTGTCTTTTATAAGACCAAGAGAGCAAATAGATGGTGCAGGAAACAAGGGTAATGGAATGAATAGAACGTTCAAATTAAAATCAACCAAATATGCCCAGATCTAAGATTTTAGTATATTTGAGATAATTTTCATTGAAGGTCAAGTTAGTCCCAAAAGCAAAAAGAATCAAGATAGTCCAACTATGTCAAGGTAGTCTCAAAAGAATTTCAAGGTAGTCCCATATAAAAAGTGTTAAGGTAGCTACATATATAAGATGTTACTTTTCCTATGGGACTATCTTGATATTCTTTGGGACTACCTTGACAACTTTGGACTATTTTGACCTTTTTTGCTTTCGGGACTACCTTGGGCACCCAAGAATAATTTTAAAGATTTCTAAGTTAAGAGGAAGTGCATTTTCGATTTATAAAAAAATATATTTTAACTTACAGAAATATTGAGCAAAAACCATTTAAATGATTTCATTTCTTTTTTCGATTTTTTGATGATTAGATAAGAAGCCAAAATTAATGAGAATGTATTGACGGCACAAAGAACCCAATGGCGGATACGAACTTGGTTAGCATACTCGTAAGTAATCGATGTTAGACCTATATCTTTTAAACCTGAATTTTAAGGTAAAAAATGTTATTCTTTTCTATTCTACCTTCTTCGAATGAAATAGTTAGTTTCATTTTATGGTCGCTATTATCTAATTTTTCATTTGATAAAGAATATATATATGATGGATTAGGATATGCCCAATGATAACGATAGTATAAATCACAGCTATTGTTAAAACTAAAATTTTAAACTGAAGAATGCGCTTTTAAATGGGGTCAAAGAGCGTATATTCATCTATAAGGAAGGGACAAGAGATACATGTCGCCCCTTCCCACTCAAATTCTCAAGAAAATTTTAACCCTCATCCGTTCTCGTTATTTGTTATAAAATTTTTTATAATTTTGTAATGAATTTTCTGTCATTTTCTTGTTGCTATTTATAACAACCCATATAGATAAAAATTCTACACATCTAGGATATTAAAAAAGAATTATCAAAGAATAATTTTTTAAACAAAGTCACGTCGACTCTATGAAAAGGATAAAATTATTTTTGGATCAAATTGACCCGAGGTGAACGGATTAGGATTAAAACATTATTTTCTTCCTTAGATTTTTATGGAAATTTCAGGATTTTTATACATGTCCTTCCTAATTATGTACGGAATGACGATTATTCCAGACTACTGTATTCAACTAACGTACTATAAACGAAAGAAGGATAAATAAATAGTTCACTCAAATGATGTAAATATATTTTTATTGTTTACCTAGCTAAATGATTCTGATTTTTGTTTTCCAGATTACCACCAGCCCAAATATACATCGATTGGTCGTCTGGCATGCATCCTTCGAAAATTAAATTCATAATTAACCGACTTTGATTAAATCCTGGATACGATATCTATAAAAACTTGATTCGAGTTTTTAAAGTTACTTACTCTAAAATGTTCACAAAGAGAGTTGGCTTCACAATAGCGTGAAACACTTCCTTGATATAACGTAAAGGAAGTTCTATTGTCTCCCACATTAATGACTTGTGTTAAATTTTTGTTAAAACAGTCACAATCTAGGATTTTTTTCGAAATTTATTTTAAAAGATACCTTTGATGAAATCAAAAACGATGTTTCCGTTGAAAAATGAAATATTGGATAAATTTGGATTAGGCATTACTGAATAGATATCGAATACTTGCTCTTTTAGGTAAAGTGTGTTAAAATATATTGTCAATGGGCAATTTCCTTCGAAATAACTAAAATATTTTGAGTTTACACTCAATTTTTATAAAAAAAAACTTGTGAATAAGATGCCTGTTATCTAGAATTTTAGTCATAGCTGTAGACAAGGGAGGCTAGGGCGGGCTATACCCCCACCCTGTCGTGCCGAATCGAAAAATGACATAAGGGAGGGGTGGGGAATAAAGGAATTTTTCTAATTTGTGTAAGAAAAAATTATCGATTTTGACATTTAACCCACCCTTTCACGAAATCATGGCTATACTATGCTCCTAGGGAAGATTTATAAATAATCCTAAAAAGAAATGCGTAATTCCTTTTTTATTTGGACAATCTTTTAAAAATTTTTAAAGCTTTCATACATTTTCAGGATTTTATTAAAAAATTAAATTTTCTATTAACAAGTCTAGATCAACGTCAAACTTGTTTAAACATTGCAATTTTTCATGCTGATCCGAATCTGAAAAAATTTCGTTCTATTTGAGTATGCGAATTTTGATGGATATCTACGAAATTTTTTAAAGTTTTTTGTAAATGGTTGTTCTCTGCATAGGATAATCGTAGAAAAATAATTAACTTCTCATCCTAAATCTGGCGATCTGTGCTACAAAATGCTATATTGATCACTCGAAAATGTTCATGAAAATTTGCATAAAAAAAGTCAATGTTTAACAGATATATCATTTTTAAGAGGCGATGTCTCGAAAGTTCGAACTTTTTGGGTTTGCCGCGGCACTAGGCAACTGAGTATGGAATATGAAGTTTGGATGCAAAAGAGCCATATTTGTACATTCGAAAATTTTTAAAAAAATCCAATTTTGTTAAAAATTTTCGAAGAAATTGGATTTTAAGAAAGAAACGCTTGTATCTCACCATCTATCAAATTTCATGAATCAAATTCCATGTCAATGTCATTTTGTGAATGACGTCAATGTCAACGTTTTTTAGCAAGAGGGTCTTTTCACTAAGTTTTTTCTCTTTGTAAGTTCGGCAAGAAAGTCAGACACAAAAAATTTTTTTCAATATCTTTGTGTTTGACTTTCTTGTCAAACTTATCAAAGAGAAAAAACTTAGTGAAAAGATGGTCTTGCTAAAAAACATTGACATCATTCACCAAAATGATATTGACGTCAATTCAAGAGATTGTCATTTGACTTCAATTTCACCATACATGTCGATGTCAACCTTAAAATTGCAATACTTAAAACAAAAATTTGACGTTGACCTAGACGTGTTAATAATATTAGAGAACAACAGTCTGATTTAAGAACCTATGTTTTCGCATCGATTTTTGCTCCAATTATTTTTTACTGTATTTTTACCTTGTCATCGAAGTTGAATTGTCATTATATCTCACAATAAAATATCCATTGTTTATAAAACAACCATTAAATAAAATACGCAAAATATAACCTGGGCTCTCCCATGTTACCTAAAATTCGAATTAAAGAGCAAGTGGGGGATTAAAGAGCACCAGACAGTAAATGAAAAACTAAGCCAAATCATACTTTCTAGGCATACAGGGTGGCGCAAAAAATCACACTTTGAGATTTCAATAATCACTCACAAAGGTCACTTTACTAATTTTTTTCTCTTTGATAAGTTCTACAGAAATCCAGACACGTAGAAACTTTTTATAAAATTTTTTTAACGTATCTGGCTTTTCTGTAGAACTTATCAAAGAGAAAAAATTAGTAAAGTGACCTTTGTAAGTGATTATCGAAATCTCAAAAGTGCCATTTTTTTGCTCCATCCTGTATTTTTAGTCGAGGAACACGAATCTGAAGTCAGAATTGCATGAAAGATTGATAAGAACTTAGAAAAATGCTTTACAAAATAGGTAAAAATTATTAAAAAATGAAGAGTTTTGACCAAAAAACATTCAAAAATATGTTTTGTGACAAAATGACTTATTTTACCGTTTTTGCCTACAGTCGTGGACAAAAATATTGTAACGCTAGGCCTTTTTTTAGTCGAGGAACACGAAACTCAATCAGAATTGCATAAAATTTTTTTGAAAAACATATCGAAAGCACAAGATTTTATGCCAATTCTACAAAATTTTAAAAACTGGGTTTTAGTGTTTAAATAGATTGTGCATTACAATGAAAACTTGATATTAAATTGACTACCCCAATAGAATCTCCATAGATGATTACATATATTGAAAAAATCGCATCGTAAAAGCCTTTCTTGAAGCTGAGATATGATAAAAACAATTTTGCATCATAAAATACCAAGGGTTGCATTACTTTTGTTCGCTACTGTATCTCCGACACTTTGTAATTTTGATTTGTTTGAAAATCGATTTTTTGGCCCTTCAGAGAGTAAGGGGGGCCATGATGTTTTTCAAAAAAATTTAAAAAAATTTCATGCAATTCTGATTGCAGATTCGTGTTCCTCGACTAAATAGTCCTAGAAAGTATAAATTCGCTTATTCTTCATTAGCAGTCGGTCGCCCTTTAAACAAAAAGTTTCAATTTACTCTTAATTGATGAGAGCTATTAAAAAAATTGTTGACACAAGTTTGATTAGTAATCGGAGTAAATATGAATGGTGTATTGTTCAAATTCACATTTATTTGATTTTTTATTGATTGGCATTCATTTTGGCCTAAATTTCATTTAGATTTACATCATTTGTTATCGAAAATTGATAAAATTTGACTAACTTGGTTCATCTGCGAATATGAATCTCAACAATATCACTCCAATAGTGATTTTTAATAAATTCGTCATTATAAAGAAAATTCTGAGAAAGTGTTTTAATATTTTAAACTAGAAGTAATGTCTATCAAATATTTTCTTGGAAACATTATTCAATTATTTTTGCGATCGTGTATGATTTGATTATCCTATACAGCTATGAAAGACAAGGTTGTGCGTAATTTGGTTCTATATATATTTCATCTTAAACTTAAAGAGAATTTATTCGCACTATTTAAAACAATGTGTCTACAGTAAAGTAGAAATGTTTAAATGTAAGAAGATCAATCAAAAAGCAAGAAAATGTATTATGTGAATTTTGCAGCTTTTTGAACATCTAAAAAATGGATTAAAAACAAAAATTAATAAGAGTTATAAAATTTCAATACTGATAAACTGTTCGTAAAAATATTGTTTTTATATTTTCTACAGGGTGCACTAAAATAACATGTGATTTTATAAGTCTATAACTATATTATTCTTCGCATATATTTTATTTTTTAAAAGGAAGGGGGTAAGAATCAGGGACTAATCTAAAAAATTTTTTTTGCCAAAACAGCCTATATAGGGATAAAATCTTGCAAAAAATTGATTCGCTCATTCCCAAAGCGTGAAAATGCTTCTTTGATCCTGATTCAGGGAAATTGAAGAAGTGCAGAAATTTCAAAAATTTTTGATTTTCGCCTCAATACATACATCTATTTCCTAAATCAGGATCAAGCAAGCATTTTCACGCTTCGGGAATGCGCTCAATCGATTTTTCGCATCATTTTACCCCTATATAGGCTGTTTTGGCAAAAATATTTTTTCGGAGATTAGTCTCTGATTCTTATTCCCCTTTAAGAAATTTTTTTCAGATAATAAAATAGGTTTCAAAAAATAAATTTCAAAAGTTTTATAAAATCACGTTATTTTCGTACACCACTGTGTTTGAGAGGTTTTGAACGATGGATCTGATAGATTGTTATATTTTTTCTGTTGTAAAATTTCGTTTTTAAACATTATTAAAAGTTCAAAAGCTTATAGCCATAACAATTTATTTTACTAAAGCATACATGGATGTGTGTTTTAGGGTGCGCTTTATATGCTTTTACACGACTCTCAAAAGTGGTGCCAAAATGGTAAACTCGCTTAAACGACTAAAATCAATTTAAAACAATTATTTAGAGTCTAAATAACATTATTCACATATTTTTACATGTGTGCTCGACAATTTGAATTTTTCGAATTTTGTCTAAGTCCTAAAAATTCATGATTTTTAGTATGTGCCAAAAAAGTCGATTTCACCTCAAAGAAATTATGAAATTCAATAATTTTTTAAAAGAATTAATGTCTTAGAGCCGATCCAAGTTTGGTCGAAAAATGGCCGTTTCCACCAACTTCTAGAGGCCATAGCGCCAAGGCTAGAGGTCGCCGGGTTGGAAGCTCAGAACTAAAGATGCATAACTCGATGAGTTCTATCAAAATATCCACCTCAATTTCCGTTCAGCGATGAAACATTTTTGCGGCATCTCAGGCTCCATTCTGGAACGTGTTGAAGCACCGACTCTAAAAAATCGAGCTTTGGGACGGACGGGGACCGACAAACTTTTTTTGATCAAATTTTTATTTTTTGTTTGGATAACATTATAATTGATAAAGTGTTGAGCAACGTTTGTTTTTGGGGACCCATTAGATTCATTCACTGGTTGGAGATTGACCCAGTGTCAAGTTGAAGACCAGGCATTTTTTGGTCTTACAGGTAAGCCGGATCTGAAAAATTCTATCTTTTCAAGAATAAATCGTTTTGGTGGTGCTGAAGGAGGTCAAAAATTGAACATTCTTTGGTTAGTGAAATTTACCATAATGTATATATATTCGGGAAATTTATGAAAAATAGAGCATTTTTTGTTTTTACAGTAAATTCTAAATCGTTATCGTTGTCAAGATAATCGCGTTTGAAGTTGGCGATTTTTGAGTTGCGATTTTGAATTTCCCGCAAAAACCCTGATTTTCAATTTTTCACCCCTGAAAAATAAAAAACTTTCAAGTCAAAATGATTTATTTTGGAAAAAATAGAATTTTTTCAGATCCGGCTTACCTGTAAGACCAAAAAATGCCTGGTCTTCAACTTGATACTGGGTCAATCTCCAACCAGTGAACGAATCTAATGGGTCCCCAAAAACAAAAGTTGCTCAACACTTTACCAACTATAATGTTATGCAAACAAAAATGAAAAATTTGATCATAAAAAGTTTGTTGGTCCCCGTCCGTCCCAAAGCTTGATTTTTTTAGAGCCGGTGCTTTAAGTTGTCGCAAAACTTTGTCTTTCATAGCTCTATAGGATAATCAAATCATACACGATTGCAAAAATAATTGAATAATGTTTCCATGAAAATATTTGATAGACATTACTTTTAGTTTATAAACGTTAAAAAGCGTTGTCAGAATTTTCGTTATAATGACGAATTTATTAAAAATCGCTATAGGAGTAATATTTTTGAGATTCATATTTGCAGATGAACCAAGTTAGTTAAATTTTATCAATTTTCGATAACAAATGATGTAAATATAAATGAAATTTAGGCCAAAATGAATGCCAATCAATAAAAAATCAAATAAATGTAAATTTGAACAATACACCATTCATATTTACTCCGATTACTAATCAAACTTGTGTCAACAATTATTTAAATAGTTTTCATCAATTAAGAGTAAATTTGAAACTTTTTGTTTAACACTCGGAAGGCCCAAGGTACTAAAGACGGTTTCTTGGGTAGTTTTTCACTCTGAATACGATAGCGCAAAAAGTTTTTGAAAAAAAGTTCCTTTAGATAGGTTTTGGGACTTGTCTTTGGACCATGCTCTAATTATGCGAATTTCAAGTAGATAAATTTTTTTGTACTAAAAACTCACTTTTTGTACTAGAAACTCACTTTTTTGTACTAACTATTTTTTTCAAAATTAATTTAAAAATTTTTTCAAAATTTGAAAAGAAATTTTTGAAAAAAAATTTGAAAAAAATAGTACAAAAAAGCGAGTTTTTTAGTACAAAAAAATATTTATCTATTTTGGGTACTACCAACTTCAAAAGCCCAAAACTCCTTGTAGAGTTGGACTCAAACAATGATTTTGGTATCATTGGATTGCTGAGAAATTGCACTATCAATATTACCTTAAAGGGGGGATGCACGCCCAGTACGCTTCTCGAAAAAAATTTTTTTTCTCCAAATTGGCTGATTTTTGGTATAGGGGGTTTCGGGCACGAGAAATCAATTGGCGCAAGTCCCGAGTTCCAAAAAATTTTTTTTGATCCCTACCGGGGGTACCCCATGTTAAAAAAATCCATTTTTTCAACATTTTTATTTTGGCTCCAAATTAGTTGATTTTTGGTACTCGGGGGTTTTCGGGCACGAGAAATCGATTGGCGCAGGTCTCGGGCTTCAAAAAATTTTTTTGACCCCCTATGGGGTACCCCTTGCTAAAAAATCAATTTTTTCAACATTTTTATTTTGGGTCTAAATTGGCTGATTTTTGGTATTCGGGCACGAGAAATCGATTGGAGTAAGTCCCGAGTTCCAAAAAAATTTTTTTGACCCCTACCGGGGGTACCCCATTTGAAGCCAAAATAAAAAAGTTGAAAAAATTGATTTTTTTAATATGGGGTACCCCCGGTAGGGGGTCAACAAAATTTTTTTGGAACTCAGGACCTGCGCCAATCGATTTCTCGTGCCCGAAAACCCCCATGTACCAAAAATCAGCCAATTTGGAGAAAAAAATTTTTTTCGTGAAGCGTACTGGGCGTTCACCCCCCTTTACGAGATCCACAAATCAGAAAAAGTCAATTTTTTGGCATTTTTCACAAAAAATCCACTTTTCTTGTTTTCCGACACCTTCCAGTGGCCTATTTCGGTAATCCAAAATAGATCCTGATTCTTTTTGGCATGTAGAATATTATGCAAAAAATTTTTAAGAACAATTGTCGAAAACACAAGATTTTTCTTAATGGTCCCCCCTATGTTTTTTCCCGAATTTTTTCAAAAATCATATGGTCCCAGGGTTCCCACCTGAAATTTTTGAAAAAAAGCATCAGACCCCTTGAAAAAAAGCAATGATTTCCGAAAAAAAGCAAAAAAACAGCAAAATTTTAATTCAAAAAAAATAATACAAAATAACATAAGAAACAAATTCTTTTTATTTCTTTTTAGTTTCGGCTCTATCATCTCTTGTGAAAGA
>JAQGBS010003084.1:0-12040 GCA_034698545.1 Acrobeloides obliquus
AACGATAACGATTCAGAATTTACTGTAAAAACAAAAAATGCTCCATTTTTCATGAATTTTCCGAATAAATATAAATTCTGGCAAACTTCGCTAATCTAAAAAATTTTCAAATTCGACCCTTTTCGGGGTCCATTTTCTTTTTTTTTGTAGTCACGCTTTTCCTGTGAACGATGGCTCAAATTGTAGGTACTAACTAGGAGTAAATAATAGGCGAAGAAATGTAGTGCACTCGAAAACCCCATAGGAGCTAGATCGAAAATAGTGCTTTTTTGGACCTCAAAAATGACCTATGAGGTTTTTAATGTAACAATTCACTTTTTATTTAAAATTCAAATCTCTGAATAGTTGTTTTTACCTTTATAAAAACTGCCAATAATAACAAATTAGCCGATAAAGATATCACAGAGAAGACTACATATAAAATCGATCCAAATAGCCTAATTGTCGGAGCATATCCCATACTGGAGAAATATCAACAATCTTGTTCTAGTTTTTTAGAGGAAATAAATTTTTAGGTATCGAGTTAGATTACACAAATATATGATGAATAGACTTCCCACACAATATAAAATATTATTATATGGTATTTTCTCAACAAGAATTGTATTATTATAAGAATAATATGTTGGTACTGAGAAAGTTCTCAAGAAATGTCAATTATTTCAATGCAACTAATCAACCATCAAATTCGTGCGTTAAATTGCTGTTGGATGCTTTTATGTATGAATTTATATGGTTAAACTTTATTTTTTTACTCATGATTTCATTTTAAAATTAGTGTCAATCATTAAGTTTTGGAATTAGATTTGTAGTTTCTTCTGGTTGATTTCATGAATTTAAGCTTTACTTTAGAAATTACTACAAATTTAGAAATTGTTTTAGTAGCTCAAAATAAATGCGTACTTTTACAACAGGATTAGCGATCGGTAATTACTTTTTTGTGATTTTAGGAGATAGTTTGATGGTGAAACTATTACACTTTCTTGATGCACACCTATGTATTCACGCAGCAGGGCCTGGGTTCGATCCCCGGACGCTTAGAGGTTATCACCGTGTGACTAAGGCAAGGGCTAACACTTCATGGCTTAGGGTTCGTGTAATTTCCTTCCTCTGAGGCTCTTAGACACCAGTGGGTATTCTCGGCTTGGGTTGGCCATCTAGTGGAGGGATGGGCTCAAGTTTTTGCATTTTTTACAGGGTTAAAAAAACCGCACTTTGTCGATTTTTCGAATTTAACACAGATTTGGCGAAATTTTAAAAAAAATATAAGGTAGCAAGAACTTTTTCCCCACCCTGTCGGTTTGACAAATAAATGCTTTTTATTCGTTTTTTTACCTACGCAAAATCGATTTTGCATGCCTTTTTGGCATGTTGATAAGAGAACAAAAATGTTACAAACAAACTATGAAATTCAAAATGAGGGCTATAAAAGATGAATGTATCCCTCTAGAGGGATACATTCATCTTTTACTTTTTAGCCTCAAAAAATTTATATATAAACAATGTATCAAATCAAACAGTCAATTAAGAATCTAAAATGAACAGTTTCTATTTTCTCGTGATTTCTACTCTCCCAATGCCCTTCAACAGGTCGTTTAGGACCAGACAATCATTGTTATGCCGCTTATAACAGCACTGGTCCAGGCATGCCATTGGATTGGACCACTGCTGCCAGATATTGCAGAAAACTCAATGGAAATCTCGCTTCTATCCACGATGGATTTGTGAATAGCTTTCTTTGGGATTGGTCCAAGGATCCGACTGTCGGTGATATCTGGATCGGGTTATATTGCAGCACGAGCCAAACTAATGATACGTACGTGTGGATAGATAAATCAGCTTATGATTATAAAAACTGGGTCCAACTAGAGACGAACTGTGATAAATTTGGGAATGCTTGCGCATACATGCAGAGTCAAGATGGCAAGTGGACTACATATTTAATGTGCACGTTCGATGCTAAGTCGTTTATTTGTAAATTTTAATTTTATCATAAACTTAATAGAATGTTTATATAAATTCATTTACAAATATAACATAATTTTGATCGCATGAAATATTTGATTCTAACCCAAAATTTAGAATCCGAAATTTAGAAAATCAAATTTATTAGGCTTAGACTAAGCCTGAGGCCGTTTTTCCAAGACTTCCCTTAAGCCAAAACTCATTTTACGCTGCTGGGCCGGGACAGCGGATTTTTTTAAGAGCCGGGGTCGAAATTTTTGCGGGCCGTAAAAAATCGCAGCCCTGTTGCAACTCTGTTTTTTACTTACAGAGTTTGTATGAAATCGATCTCCCGCATAAAATAACCCTTATGATTTTAGAAGAAAAATCCAAAATTTTCATATTTTCGCTTCAATACACACTCTTAATTCCCTGAATCAGGGTCAGGAAAGCATTTTCAAGCTTCTGGAATGCGCGCAATCGATTTCTCGCATCAAATTGACCCTATAGGTTTTATCGAAAAATTTTTTTGTCGAACTATGATCTATTATCTGCACCCTCTCTAACAATTCTAATTTATTTGCCGGTATTAACATTATTCGCAATTACAAATAAAGCAATCACAAATTCCTTGATCACAATCACCATGATCACATCCGAAGCCTGCAGCTCCGCCAGTAGCATTGCACGCCGCTTGAGTACAATATTGACCTAAGTTACTTTATATAACAAACTAAGATAAAACATACTTGAATCAAGACAAGTATCACATGTACATGGGTTATCGGCCACATCGCTATAATATAAATCACAACTTCCACTGCGGCATCCATGCTGCTGGCAATAACTGTTACAGGCATTGGGATCACATGCTGAAAATATATATCGATTCCATCAATAATGATCAAAGAAACTCTTACTTTCCATAGCTGATGATGTCATAGGAGCCGAACTTGAGGGAGCCGTATTCGTTGCTGGACATTCAACACAAAGAGTGATTTCATCAAAACAATCTCCTGATGCGCATTCGATACTACTGCAACTAGTCTGCCAAACACCAGTATCAGCCCCGTCAAGTTGAGCACATGGAGCTGAATTATTTTTATATCTAACAAATTTATTCACAAGTATGCGTTAGTAGACGATTTGCACAGACAATCAATGATCAAAGAAACTCTTGATCAAAGAAATTGCTCTCCTAAGATACGGCTCCCCCAAGTTTCGTTCCTATGACAACATCAAAGGAAAAGGTCCTCCCCTATTAAAGAAAATTATCATTTAAAAATTACCTGTTTGTTTACAAACATAAGGCAACAGTTGACTACAATCGTATAAATTTTCTAAAAAGTTTCCCCCTCCGTTACACGGAAACCCGGTGGGTTGGAAATCGGCACAAGCCATATTCGGAATAGACAATGGTGCGGAGGTACTAGGACAGGAGGCAATATTATTAGCTTCAAGATAGCTTTGATACAAGTCAGTATATGAAACAGGTGAACTATCAGACAATTGACAAACATAATCTGTGTTTAGCAAAAATCCAACCCAGACTTTTTGAAGCTCGCCATATACAAGTGCCATTTCTAAACGGATGAGTTAAAAAATGATCACCTTCGATTTTTCGAAGAAAAATTTTTTCTCAAAATTTGCAAATTTTTTGTACTCGGGGGTTTTCGACAAGTCTTGAAAAAATTTTGATATCCTACCAGAACCACTCGGGGTTACCAAAAAATCAACTTTTTTTATTTTGTCTTCAATCGGGCTGAAATTTGGTACCCGGTCACCAAAATCGATTGTCGCAAGATCCAAGAACCAACAAATTTTATGACCCCTACTGCGACCAAGCAGGGATATCTAATCTTCATCAAATGATATCCCTGCGTGGTCTCGGTATGGGATCAGAGAATTCTTGGGACTTGCACCAATCGATTCTGGTGGCCAACCCCCCCCCCACCTGGTACCAAATTTCAGCCTAATTGGAGACAAAAATGTTGATTTTTTGGCATTCCTACGTTGTCGCGGTAGGGAGTCAGGAAAATTTTTTCAAGATTTATAAATATCCAATCTATTTCTCATGGTCGAAAACCCCCGAGTATAAAAAATTCTCGAATTTTGGACAAAATTTCTACCCTGCTGTAAAATATACAGTTCTGGAACATAGATAGGGAGCTAAGGTTTACATAATGAGGGGTAAGCCTATATGACGTCTTCATAACGTCATATAAGTTTGTAACACTCATTTTTTTGTTTAGTTTTTTTTCCCGACCCTTTCGCAGGCGTTTAATCGGCTTTTCGTGATTTTGATTGTTCTATTGAAAGACTTTTCGATAGACGAACATTAGTTATTAATAGCGACAAAAAGGAATTAAAAATGATTTATTCACCTACTCTGTATCTAGCGTTCTTGTTATTGAACAAAAAAGTCCCGTATTTGTATGATTCTTGATGGACGCTCGAGTCTGGGAGACGCATTTTGGTTGGATATTCAACTTGGAGTAGGTAGAAATTGGCAAGACCTTTTTTCCAAAATCGATAAAATTTACAACAACTTGCCAATTAAAATATGTCGATGGTGTTCCATCGATCCATACCCGACCTGAACCACTATTATTAAGACTTATATCAGCTGCTTCATTACATCCTTTTATTATACTACATCAAAATTATTACTAAATAAAATTTTCCCGTAAAGCTAACATGTTCTCAAGCACTTGTAGTCAAATCTGTAAAATCTGATAAGGAAGAACAAGTTGTAGATAGACGCGATACGTTCGATGGCAAATTTTGAAGAATTTCACAAAATATGGTTTCGTTGTTTGACAATTTTCACTATACCATTTTCCATCTGATAAATGATAAAAGAACAATAGCTATCAGTATTTCTAACAGGCTGATCTTAATCCAGGTGTATTTTCATTAAAAATATTTTCCTACTCGGTCCCTAATTTGTAAAAGTCAAATTACTATCATCTGCCCATGACCATTGTCCCGAAACAAACATTGTTGTGTTTCCAAACCAAAAACTTTCTGTGTTCCCAAAGCTCGACTCTCTAGAACCATATAAAATTTGATTCAAAAAAATATTGTCGATAGTGGCTAGTCTTCCTCCTATTTTTTGACATTGATAGTCAGCAATAAGCCAAGAAACAGGACTAAAAGATTGATAGCAGAAATTTTGATTTAAGCCTTGAATTTGACCACTTGGACATTCTAATGTCGAGTAAATCCTTCAAGAAATTAATAAAATGAACAGATCCATGATGAATTCCTAAAAAACTATCTTTCTTCGAAAAAAATTAATTTGCAGTTGAAAAGTTAGAAGTCAAATGATAACACTAGTCATTAACATTCATTTAAATAGAGAACAAAAAATGGCACTCCGGATAATTTTTTATTGTTCTAATAGATCTGAATTTTCACAATGATACCGATGTGCGATTATAAATTTATTTTAATATCAGAAACAAAGTTTTAATATTTTTATATAAAATTTAATTCAGTTTATTCTTGCTATAATCGAAAGAATCATTCAAATTAGAGTATAAACTAACACCATAGCTTTTTTGAACCATTACTTTTTGACATATGAACGCAGCACATCCCTGATTTAAATGATAAATCTCCCAAGAATTTAAGTAATTAGTATTATTTCCATATCTAAGCAGTGATCGTCCCGTTGTACTGGTATTTGTACCGACTTGCCAATTAGAATATGTTAACGGTGTTCCATCTATCCATACCCAACCGGAACCATTATTATAAAGACCGATACCGGCTTCATCATTACACCCCCCTATTGTACCGCATGAAAGTATCGACATAAAATCTAAAAATAAAGTTGTAGGATATAAATTAATTAGATGACGTGCTTCCAACGATTGAATTTTCATTCGCTGAATTTATGACGACGAGTCCATCCGCACCATATTGTTGACATCGTGCTTGTGATTCAGTCAAATTGAGATAAAATCTTGGATTTTCTTGGATTGTCTAAAAATTTTTATTGAATATACAGGGTGTCCCAACTTTTTCACTCCTAACTGTTTTTACGATAACTTTTTTCCTACCATCCATTTTCGACGATCTTTTTTATTTTGAAGTTGAAATCATAGACAAACGATCTGAAACAATTTTTTCGTACTTTTTGTTTAAAATTATTTTTTTTACAAACCAACTTTTTTACAGGGTGTCATAAAAAATGGGTAATACATGATTTTAACGAATTTGGATCATGAGAATTTTTTTTTAAAAATGACCCATTATAGGGTAATTTTATGCGAGGAATCGATTGTGCGCATTACTTAAGTGTGAAAACGCTTCCTTGACACTGATTCCGGGAAATGAGAATGTGAAGTGTAATTAAAACATAAAAAATTTCCCTGAATCAGGATCAAGGAATCGTTTTCACGCTTCGGTAATGCGCGCTTTCGATTCTTCTCATAAATATGAACATGTTTTTACCACACGATACTAAAAGGCAAAAACTGTAAATAAATAAAATTCATCACAAATCTACATCAATATAAGAAATTCAAATTAACGATTATATGTGTCAAATTTGAACGGGCTGTATATTTTATCGTGCAGTGAAGAAGGTATACACGCTTATTACTCGATTGATCAAAAAAGGTTATTCTAATTTTTGTTAAATCTTAAACACCAAAATACCAAATTAAAAACAAAATTTACTAAATAGCATTTTCCTGTCGAGCTAACATATTCCCAAGCTCCTTGTGTTGCATCTGTAAAACTTGGTAATGGAGGACAAGTAGTCGATGGACATGTTGGTAACGGAGGACAAGTAATCGATGGACACGTTGGTAATGGAGGACAAGTAGTCGATGTAACATTCGACAGCGAATTTTGAGGAATCTCGCAAAAATATGATTTTGTTGTTTGACAATCTTCACTATACCATTTTCCATCTGATAAATGCATAGAGGAACAATAACTGCCAGTATTGCTAACAGGCTGATCTAAAAGGAGCACATTTTTTAAATTAAAATTATCTCCCTACTTAGAGCCCAATTTGTAAAAGTCGAGTTACTGCCATCTGCCCATAACCATTGTCCCGAAACAAACATCGTCGTGCTTCCAAACCAAAAACTTCCCTTGTTCCCAAAGCTCGTCTCACCAGAACCGTATAAAATTTGATTGAGAAAAGTATTGTCGATAGTGGCCAGCCTTCCGCCTATTTTTTGACATTGATAGTCAGCACTAAGCCAAGAAACAGGAGAACTAAAGGATTGATAGCAGAAATTTGAATTTGTGCCATGAATTTGACCACTTGGACATCCGAACGTCGAAGAAATCCCCAAGAAGATTAATAATGAGAAGTGATACATATTGATTTCTAAAATATTGATTTGTAAGATTCGCTAGATGGTTATTGAATTGCTAAAAGTCAAATGACAAAACATCTCGTTAACACTCATTTAAATGGAGAACAAAAAATGGCACACCCTTTGATGTTTGCTCTAATGGTGATAGATTTATCATTGTGAAATTTTCTGGGTCGTCTTATCAATAATTTCCTAACATGACGTTAACTCACGAAAAGAAAATAAGTCATTTTATTGTTTTTAATACTAAAATTTGTTTTATATGTTAAGTGGGTGCGTGCTGGGTCCATTTAACAGTAAAGGTTTCCCGAATTCCTCAAGAAAAGTGACGAGAAACAATAAAACTTCTTCGGTTCGAGTCAACTTTTCAACAAAAGTGGAAGTTGTCTTTTATAAAGTTATCCCAAAAATTCCAATTTACAATGGACAAAATTTCACTGATCATAAAAATTGATTACGTTAGTGCATTTTTGATGATTACGTTGGGGGGGGGGGGGTAAACCACCAAAAAGTTGATTACATAATATCTGGATGACCCCTTACACAAAACACAACTCCATGAAAATTATGTCTTCAGACAAATAGAAAACACAAAAAGCACGCATGAGTAGCAAATAAATAGAAATAACATGGTGTACAAACCAAACGGCGTGCAGTCCCAAATGACTGCGTTAAATGATAAATTGGACTTTGGAAAATTATTCAAATTAACGACATAGTTGCGTTGATCAGGATATGGTTTTGTTTCTCAGAACGACTTTTATATAAGAGGTCCCCTTTGTGTTTTTCCAGATTTTGAAAATTTTTGAAAAAATTAACCATTTTTTTCACATTTTCCATCAAAAATGGCTATATACGTATTCTTTACTTATACCAAAACGTTTTTATAGTTGATAATATATTTTTCAAGTCCAACTAGTAGTATAACAAAAACTCTATCTGGAATTCTACCATTCGTTTACGATCTCATTTTTATCTCCACCGTGGATAGTGATTATAACGAACAAAAAAAATTCGCTCGAAATTGTTTTCCAATTTTTTTAAAAAGAATCATGTTGGAACTCAATAGAAAAGAAGAAAAAATATGACGAATCAATTTTATAATCGATTCCCCGCATAAAATTTCACCCAGAAAGATGATTTTGAGGCAAGAAATCCAAAATTTTTCGTTTTTCGCTTCAATACAAAAACTCTCATTCCTTGAATCAGGGAAGCATTTTCAAGCTTCTGGAATGCGCGCAATTGATTCCTCTCATCAAATTACCCCTATATAGGTTATATCGAGAAAAAAATTTTTGTCGGAGAATGACCTATTATCTGCACCCTCTTTAACAATTCTAATTTATTTGCCGGTATTAACATTATTCGCAATCACAAATAAAGCAATCACAAATTTCTTGATCACAATCACCATGATTACATTCAGCTCCGCAAGTAGCATTGCACGCCGCTTGAGTACAATATTGACCTAAGTTACTTTATATAACAAATTTAACTTAAAAAATACTTGAATCAAGACAAGTATCACATGAACATGGGTTATCGGCCACATCGCTATAAAATAAATCACAACTTCCACTGCGGCATCCATACTGTTGGCAATAACTATTACAGGCATTGGGATCACATGCTGAAAATATATATCGATTCCATCAACAATGATCAAAGAAACTCTTACTTTCCATAGCTGATGTTGTCATAGGAACCGAACTTGGGACAACCGCATTCGTTGCTGGACATCCAACATAATGAGTGATTCCATCAAAACAATCTCCAGATGCGCACCCGATACTACTGCAATTAGTCTGCCAAACACCAGTATCAGCCCCGTCAAGTTGAGCACATGGAGCTGAATTATTTTTTATACCTAACAAATTTATTCACAAGTATGCGTTAATATACGATTTGCACAGACAATCAAAGAAATTCTTGATCAAAGAAACTGCTCCCCTCAAATTACGACTGCCCCAAGTTCGGTTCCTATGACACCATCAGCTATGAGAAGTAAGAGTTTCTTTGATCAATCTTTCGTCTCAGTGGCCCTAGACAAGGAGGTTGCAGAAAATTTTTTCTTCAATTTTTATTTCAAACTTGGGGGTCTTGCCGGAAAAATGTTTCGAGTGAAATTTTTTTCAAAAATCGGGCTGGCTATTGCCTTGGCCTAGGGGAAAAGGTCCTCCCCTATTAAAAAAATTGTCAATTAAAAATTACCTGTTTGTTCACAAACATAAGGCAACAGTTGACTAAAATCGTATAAATTTTCCCAAAAGTTTCCCCCTCCGTTACACGGTAATCCGGTGGGTTGGAGATCGGCACAAGCTATATTCGGAATAGACCATGGTGCGGAGGTACTAGAACAGGAGGCAATATTATTAGCTCCAAGATAGCTTTGATACCAGTCAGTATATGAAACAGGTGAACTATCAGACAATTGACAAACATAATCTGTGTTTAGCAAAAATCCAACACAGACTTTTTGGAGCTCGCCATATGCAAGTACCATTTCTAAACGGATGAGTTTAAAACGATCACCTTCGGTTTTTCGGAGAAAAAATTTTTCTCAAAATTTGCTAATTTTTTGTACTCCAGGGGTTTTCGATCATGAGACTAAAAAAATCCGATTTTTTTGTGAACATATTCCAGCCCCAAAACATGAAAAAATTATTACTGTATTCATGTTCGACGAGAAATGGATAAGTTAATGCCACAGCCAAAGTCATGGCAAAACATGAAGAATGTAGAACTAGACGAAACGAAACTTGTTCAGCCCAAAAGATGTTGGAGTAGTGAAACTTCGATGCCCACTGATTTTTCTACACCATTATATAATAGCATTTTAATGGTCATATATGACGTCCTCATAACGTCATATAAGTTTATAACACGCATTTTTTGTTTTGTTTTTCTTCCCGACCCTTTCGCAGGCGTTTAATCGGCTTTCATGATTTTGATGTTTCTATTGATAGACTTTTCGATAAACGAACATTAGTTATTAATAGCGACAAAAAAGAATTAAAAATAATTTCTTCACCTACTCTGTATCTAGCGTTCTTGTTATTGAACAAAAAAGTTCCGTATTTGTATACTAAAGATTAAAGGGGGTGTACTTTATAGCCGGATCTCGAAAAAATTTATTTCCACAAAAAAGGCCCTATTGGGGGGGGGGGGGCGTTTTTGGCGAAATGTCGAAATTGTTGTCAATCCTTAGGCACAACCCACTTTTCACCTATATTCGTAGAATTTCGTACGAATTAAATTTATTATGATCACATGGCCCGCATTGAAATAAACAATGAACAACATAAAACCATAAAACATAGTATAATGGAAATTTTACACATCGTATACTGTGCCGACAATAAAACCAAATATAACAAAAAATAAATTTATTTATGATTCGATTTAAGAAACAAACAATGGTTAAAATAAAGCAAAAGACAATCAGATGTTAAAGAAAACAGAAATATACTGATATAAAGTTTATATGTTATAGATTGAAACTACGTAGAGATATACGCGATGAATGGTGAGCCTTTCAAGTGTTGGCCGGAGAGTTTCAAACTAATTTTGTATTCACCCGGTTCTTCTGCAATCCAAATCACGTCTATTGTGCCATCCTAAACAGAAAATTATCAATAGTGAAGAAGAAATTGGCTGAAGGAGCTCAGAAAATTACAATTTTTATAGAAAAAATGGAAATTTTTGAACCTTTTTGGTGAAAACATAGGAAATTTAGGTCATTTTTGGTGAAAAATCGTTATGGGGGACCACAGCGGGTCTATACAATAATCTGAAAATGAGAAAAATCATTTTCACATAGTTGTAAAAATGGGCATTGGCGTAGTCAAATCCTAGAAAAAATTTTTATAAGAACTGGGGGAAGGGGGTACTGTAGTTCATTTTTCAACAAAAATGATCAACTTACATGATTATCACGGCGGTCCAAATGGACTTTACTCTTTCCTTCAACAATTATAGCCAATCGGCTATCCAACCATCCTCCAGTGCAAATAGTGAAACGAGCTGGTTCGCCAACTCGAGCCCGTTTTAAACCATCACCAAACACAGAATAATGGCCATCGTTTTTTTCGGACATCACCACGAAATCGATTGGACTACCCAGCATGTTCACATTATTATGTAGAATGTGCAGATGGTGTTCTCCTAAAGGAGTCAAGTGAAAAAACAAACAGATAAATGACCAAAATTTCCTATTTTTAACCAAAAATTCCCATTTTTTCGCCAAAAATTCCCATTTTTTCGCCAAAAATGACCAAAAATTCCCATTTTTTCGCAAAAATGACCAAAAATTCCCATTTTTTCACCAAAAACGTGCGAAATTTTGGGGAAAGCTTCCCCTTTATTTGCGCCACTGCTACGGCCGTGGATGCACAATTTACAAAAAGTGAAGATAACAGGCTAGAAATATGCTAATTTTGGGCACGATCATATTTCGTTCATAGCAACAATCAATTTTCGTAACCCCAAACTTTTTATGTTTGTACTCAAAATTAGATATTTCTTCTGTACAGTGACATGAATTGCCACGTTTTGTAACTTGTGCATCCACATTAATCTAGCCTAGTTGCTCCGTGACTCCTCGACAGCTCCCAATAAGAAGCTCACCAGGTTCATTTGGTCGATAATGAATGTTGATAGTACCATCCCTGTTATCAGCCACGCGAACCACTTCTTTTGACCCATCGGGCTTTGCAATATAGGCTTTAAGCTTCCAGACATCACGGACGCCGCCT
>JAQGBS010003085.1:0-12040 GCA_034698545.1 Acrobeloides obliquus
ACTTCTTATAAAATGAGCTTTCACGTGAGCAGTAAACTTTTTCCATAGGGGTGTTGCCTATGTTGAGTGTTCCTTGTAAGAGGATGCGCGCGTTTTGCATCTAGTACAGGGTGTCACACGTATCATGGAACATAACTCTTTTAAATGTTCGGTGCCAGCAAAAACCGCATTGAAGGCGGTTTTTGCTCTTCAAATTTCCATTTTATTCAGCTCAATCGCCATATCTTAATTTATTTAGTTCATACAAAATTTATTTTAATAGAGACGCATTTTAAATTTGATAATTTCAACTTAAAGGACCAGTCCAGTAAGTTACAATAATGTGAAAAAATGATATATTCGAAAGATCATGAAAAATGGAGCATTTTTTATTTTTACGGCATGTTCTGAATCGTTGTAGTTTTCGGGATAATTGCATTTGAAATTTTGAATTAGTGCACAAGCTCTTTGTTGTAATACACAAACTTTTTTGAATTTGTTGCGGAAAAATCGATTTTTGCATAAATTTTTTAAATTTTCATAAAATGAACATTGTAGCAATTTTTCATAGCTAAATGAGACGAACAAAATGACACTAAAATGATCCAATTTGAACATTGTTTTGGGATATTGAAACGAAAATTCTGATTCATGTTTTCGTTTCGATAATCCAAACCAATGTTCAAATTGGATAATTTTAGTGTCATTTTGTTCGTCTCATTTAGCTATAAAAAATTCCTACAAAATTCATTTTATAAAATTGAAAAAATCGATGCTAAAATTCAAAAACGTTTGTGTATTACAACGAAGAGCTTGTGCACTCATTCAAAATTTCAATGTAATTTTCAATTATCTCGAAAATTACAATGATTCAGAACATGCCGTAAAAATAAAAAATGTTCCATTTTTCATGATCTTTCGAATATATCATTTTTTCATATTATTGTAACTTACTGGACTGGTCCTTTAATGCTTCGATATTGCGCGCAATCGATTCATATTATAAAATTACCCCATGAAAATGATTTTTAGAAAAAAATCAATAAAGCTTCCCTGACTTTGAATAATGGAAGGCTATGATGTTTGAAGCGAAAATTGCCTGAATCAGGGTCAGATTAAAATTTTCATGCTTCTAAAATGCGCGCAATCGATTCTCCGCATAAAATCACCCTGTAGTTCGTTCATGTAAATGAAACTGGTGGCGCCTCACAAACAAAAAAGCCAAGATTATTGAAATGATCATAATTGCTACTTTCCTACGTATTCTTCATTGTGTACCGCTAGCAGCTGCAGATAATTTCATATAAGCGCAATTTTGTCCAAGAACAGGGTTGTTGGGTGCCCAATCAGTGTAGTTCAGGGATGGCAAGGAATGGAAAAAAAATGGAAAAAGTGGAAAAGCAATGGAATTAGAAACTTCATGATGCGTTGAGTAATATTTAAAAAAGATTTCGGGTTGTTGAGTTTTTTAAAATAGAGAAAAAGTATATACAAAATTTGTAACATTCCATTGCAATGGAATCAATTCCATTGCAATGGAATTGATTCCACTGCAATGGAATCGGATTCAATTATTCTCGAAAACGATTGAAAACATTTAATTACAGTTTTGACGTCATTTTTAAAAAATCTCTGATAAATTTTGTCAAAATTCTATTCCATTGCAATGGAATCCATTAAAATTGGATTCAATTATTCTCGAAAACGATTGAAAACATTTAATTACAATTTTTTGACGTCATTTTTAAAAAGTAGAAAAAATTTCTGATAAATTTTGTAAAAATTCTATTCCATTGCAATGGAATCGATTCCATTGCAATGGAATTGATTCCATTTCAATGGAATTGATTCCATTGCAATGGAATGATACCAAATGCATTCTCTCGATTTGAATAACCGACTGGTGAAAGCGAAATTTTGAAATTTTTATTCTGAAGCATTTTCCATTCCTTGCCATCCCTGCCTTGCATGACTCGTGCCGGGCCAAGAGCTATAGAGCTTTCCCGGGACAAGGGCCAATCTCTTTTTTTCATGGGCCGGCCCACGTCCGGCCCGACTAGTGTTGTATTCGAGTACACTATTCGAATAACGAATCGAGTAGTGTATACTACCCGAATCAAATCAAAAAACTGATTCGAGTGGTGTATATTACTCGAATGAAATTTGCATATCGATTTGAGTATCTAAATAAAAATAATCAATTTACTATGAATTGAAAAAAGACGCATTTAGTTGTACTCGAATCACTGATTCGAGTAATGAACACTACTTTTCAAATTTTGATTCGAGTAGTATTTTTTTCGAGACATCGGGTAAAAAATCTCATTCGGGGTAAAAGTCGTCTCTTTATAAATTAGGCAAAACCAATAACCTCAATTTTAAAATTTCAGAGTAATGGAAAAATTAACAATAAATATTATTGGACGAAGTGCTTTTGGTATCGAACTAAATGCTTTTTCCGATGAAGAATCAGAATTTTTGTTGTATGCAAACAAACTTTTTGCTTCAAATTGGTCAGAACCTCGTAGCTACCTTATGAGTATTTTTTTAAGAAATTCAATTTTTGAGTTATTATGATGTTTAGTGCTATTCCCAAACATTTGTGAAAAAATTCGTCAATATACTGGACATCAAATTCTTAAAAATGATGCCCACAAATTTTTCAAAAATATTCTAGAAAATATGCTAGAAGAAAGGAAAAGTGATCAAAAAGCTCGAGAGGTATTATTTTTTAAAGGACCAGTGCGATTTTGCCGGAAGCAAAGCTACACTTCTCACTGGGAACACTCACGAGGTGTAAGTCCCAGTTTTTTATAATTTTCAAGTAGAAAGATAGTAGAGGCCAATATAAGGTATTTATAAAGAAAATTAGGTGCCAATGGGCCTTCTATGACCATATAATAAAAATCAAAAAAATAATTAAAAAATGCAAAAATTGGTGGGTTCAAGTCCGCTCTGGGTCGGAATTTTTTTGCAATTTTTTAATTATTTTTCGATTTTTATTATATGATCATAGAAGGCCCATTGGCACCTAATTTTCTTTATAAATACCTTATATTGGCCTCTATTATCTTTCTACATGAAAATTATTAAAAAAACTGGGACTTACACCTCGTGAGTATCCCTTGTCAGATGTAGGAGAAAATTATCTTCAATAGTGTAGTGGCAAGATTCTTACTTTACACTCTAATGACCGAGGGTTCGATCCATCCAGGGCGACATTTCTTGTGTGATAAAACAACCCTATATTCGTTTTAGAAATACCACGACTTTTTCCAACTTTTATTAAATGCCTTCGACGATGACCAGTCTCAAGAAAAAGTTGATAACATCGACTCTGACATAATCCATTCCCAAATTGCGCAAAAATCTTGGAAGAAGAGCATTAGTAAAATTGAAGTTAGTATGCTCATCTCTTTTTACCATTTTAGTCATTTAAAAAAATTGTAGATCTTGGCTCAATCTTTTGTCGTACTCATAGCCGGATACGAAACTTCAGCCACAACTTTACATTTTATGATTTATGTCTTAGCAAAATTGCCTCATATCCAAGATAAGCTACGAGAAGAAATTATTGAAGTTATCGGAGAAAAAGAAGAGATTTCATATGAAGATTTAACAAAATTGAAATATCTACACCAAGTGATGTTGGAAGTACTTCGAATGTATCCACCAACAACAAGGTATCCTAATTGTATTATAAAATTTTTAGTCCGGAGTTAAAATTTTAGGATAAATAGAGCTTGCACAAAATCTATAGATATCGATAATATTCATTTTGAAGAAGGCATGAGTTTTTCAGTACCCACATATATTATTCATCACGATGAAAGATATTATCCAAATCCTTATGAGTTTGACCCAGACCGGTAAGGTTATACTGGATGTGGCTAACATAATAGAAGAGATAACCCAGTGATGTAGTGAAGGGGTGGCGTGGGAAGGAAGTAGAATTACATCCTCCTATACCCCATAAGTGGCTTAGGGAAAAGAGTCAATAAAAACTGAGCACTGTTTTGATCCCATCATAAAAAAGTCTCCTAGGATTTTTTTGTGACGGTGTTAGAGGTGTGCAGGCCAGCCTGGCCCGTGGCCGGTCTTGCTTGGCGTGTGTGTGAAATGTTGCCAATCTTGCCTGGCCTTGGCCAGGCTTGGTTCCAGATTTGCATACTTCGAGGTGGAATTATTGGTAATCAATAATATAGAATAGTTTATTTATTTTTTAATCAAAAAAGCAATTCTTTAGATTTTTACCAGAAGAACGCGCCAGAAGAGATCCCTTAACATTTTTACCATTTGGCTATGGCCCAAGAAACTGTATTGGAATGAGATTTGCTGAATTAGAAATAAAAACTGCTATAAGTTTATTAATCCGAAATTACCGATTTATTCCCGCACCTGGATCACCTGTATATATTTTATCAATCAATTACAATCTAATAAAAAATTTTAGGAACTTCCATTAGAAATTAATAGTCAAGGAATGACAAGATCAGCAAAAAAATTGCATGTTCGTGTTGAAAAGTTGTAAAAAATTTTTGTTGTGGTTCTGAGTTCGTGGTGGTGGCACGTTATCAAACAGACAAAGCTCGTTTCCTTACAAGCAAAAGCATACCTGAAAAACATAACTATATGAGCTCTAGTGGTAGAACCACTAGAGTATCGACTGCGCTCCCATGTTTCCTGGCCACCACAACAAATTTTAGTAACTCATAATACTTTTTGCTTAAACTATAAATTTAATGCATCCCCTCTGGGAATGCGTATATTTGTTTTGCTTTTGTTTAACTTTGTAGAACATTAGGTGTCCCACTAAAGAACATAGAAAAGCACTGAAATTCGCATAAAATGACTATAACTTTCTTCTTGAGAGATTTTTAGTCAAAAATTGAATTTTTGTCCCTCTAAATAATTTTTTCAGGAAAAGTGATTATCTAAAAAGTTGTTCTCTATTATACGTTTTATTGACCCATCCCGTATTTTTGACTGTCAAGAAAAAAGTTATTAGCCATTTTTTACGTTTTTCTATAAAAAATTATAGAATAAAACTAAATAAACATATTTTTTATTGATTTTAACTTATGATATCATATATTTTTGATTTTAACTTATGGTCCATGTGGAGTAAACATGGACCATATTTGGTATCCATAAAATTTTTTATAGTATAAATTAATGCTTAAAATAAATTTATTTAAATAAAATAAATAATTGTTTAATTATAAATAACGTTTTCTTTCTTCTTCCAAAAATTTAAACCGAAATTTCATAAACATCGTTATTTTCATCAATATTGACTGTCAAGAATGGAATCTTGGCAAGTTGTTGGAAAGATTTAGCGATTTGATTTCCAATAGTTTGTTTCAAAGCTTGATCGACATTTGCCGGGAGGCTAGCTTCAGTGTGATGATCAATGTCAGAGAGGACTTGCTTGAGTTCGTTTTTTAAATATCGCCAAATGTCTTGCATGGCTTGTTTGACTTCAGCTTCATTGGTTACGTTTCCGTTATTGATCATGTCAATAGAGGCCTGGATGAGGACCGCAAGCGATCCGCTGTTACCTAAAATAGGGTATGAGCATTATGAAATAATTTTATAAATAAATAGAAATTTAAAGGGTCCATTGAGATTTTAGTCACGGCACAAAAATACTTCCCGATTGTTGGGTACATTCCTTCCTCAAAATGATGGGGAAAATATAAGAGCCCCGTATGACACAAAATCTAAATTTATACCTGTCAAGATTGGGGCCAAAAATGGAGCGTTATTAGCCAAAGTTTGTAAATCAGCTTGAGGAATATGCAGAAGGCTTTCAAGTGCAGGGACAAGAATTGTTTTCAGTGCAGTTTGGTTTTGGTATCCATTGTTAGCATTCAACGTTTGTAAGGCATTCCAAAGCTAAAAATTATTAATCATTTAAAAAATTTTTTTAAATTTGTGCAGTAAGGGTGCATAAAATTTTCTGATGGTGATACACAAATTTCTATGGTGGTTAGAAATCTGAAAACTGTCAAAACATATCAGTTTTTGGGAGGAATTTTCCTCCTCTTTTTTTAGGAGGAAGATAAAGTGTATTTTGTTTTAAGATATTTAAAAAATAAATCTCACTTTCGCATCAGCATCTTTAATTGATTGTGGCATGGTGTTGATAAAATTCATGTATTGTTGAGCATATCGATCCTTTTCGGCGGTGATTTTGTCGGCAAGAACTTGAATAGTGCTAGCCGAATTTGGGCAAGCTGCTTTCAATTGGTTCACTACTTCAGCAGCGGTTTGATTAGGGGTTTGATAGGAATCGCTATTTGTCATGTTATCCCATGCGTTTAAAATACATTGTTGTTCGCTATCAGAGAGTTGGAAGAAGGTTGTGATTATATCGACATCGACGTAGCCTAAAATTTTGAAATAAAAAAAATTTAGCATAGGATATTAGAGCAGCAAACAAAATTTGACCAATTTCGTTCTCGGCCACATCCTCGGAGAAGCTAGACGTAGACTTCTCCAAATTCAATCTAGCTTTATGAGGCAAAAATATGGGGGAGGGTAATAGGGCAAAAAGTTTTTAGGGTGGTGTATATAACATGATGATGAAAAGTTGGGGGGAGAGGATTGATGAAAAATTGGTGTTTAGTCAGATCTGGTGTATAAAAAATTTACTTACTCTTAATTAAATGAACATAGAATTTTCGTAGCTTGGAGAATTTCAAATCGAAACTAAAGCTAACAGATGGCCAGTTAGAACCAGCATCATCGGCTTGAACACTATTTTCCGAGGCTTGTCTCTTCCATGGCCATGGGAAAGCCAAAGTCGATCCAATCACAAAAATTACAAAAATACCAAAGGTCTGCATAATAAATTTTACTTAATATTTAGGTCTAAACAATTGGAATTGAAGAAAGTATGAAATTTTTGCTTATGCCTTTCTTTTTATACCTTTTTAACCTATACAAAAATATTCTCACCAAAGATTAAATCCCAAAAACCCGGGGTAATCTTCATTTAATTGTGCTATAACTGTCTACTATGACTCATTGAAGAGTTTATCACTCTTTGAGCTCATTTGAGAAGCAAAAATGCGCTTTATGCATAGTTTGCTCGCCAATTGGGAAACTTGGAGAACTCATTTGTTAAAAATGAAATCATGTTAAGATTAATCAGCGCATGGATTTGGATCAATTAAGCCTCACAGAGGATACTATGATAACAATTTAAATCGAACTTTCGTATTTTTGGACTTTTATTTGGTATTTCGAGATTTACAAAACTATTGTATTGCTTCTCCTCCTCCACATCATGACGAATTTAATAAGAGAAGGGAAAGCCATATCCATTACTTGACCCAGGAATAAAACTTCACTTGGTTTATACATATAGAGGTCAATATGTTTTTTTGCTTTTGGCCCATGAGCAAGGGGTAGAATGTCATGGAACTTTTTGAAGTTTTGATTTATTCACAAAAAAAAATTCAAAAGTTCTCCAAATCGGCTAATTACTTTTTTGTCTCGAGGGTTTTCGATATGGAGAATTCGAATTGAATGAATTTTTTGATTTTGGGTCGGATCGGTCAGGGGACGAATAATGACAACACAACAGAAATAATCTGTTATACAACACAACAGTTTAAACGTTTGTGCAACAGAATTAAAAAATATTATAGGGCTAGGGTTTCCACATTGCTCCTCAAATTAAAAAAATATTAAAGATTAATAAAAGTCTACCAAACGATCTTTTTATAATCTAAATTCTCAAGCATTACAAATCAAAGACAAACATTTATTTAGCTTGTGTAGCTTGATTTTTTCGAGCTTTTGAGCTTTATGGAAATTTTATTTTCCTAATCGTCATTTTGTGATAAAATGCTCTCCACAAGTTTATCGTCATATCGGTTCCTTTTGTGCGGTTGTCGCGAAATTGAATTATTGGATTTATGTTTTAACAGTTGTCAATTGAATGAATCATCTCTCAAAATAATTTTAATATTTTGATGCTTGATGTTTGAATCATTCAACAGCTCGAATGACGAGATTAAATTTTGGAAGATCTCCAATTCAGTATTTTTTTAAATTTAACTCCAAGCCCTCCCTCTCCTCCATGAGGCGCCTCGCCTTTTGGGTTCTGTTAGCGAGTTAGCATAAGCCCAAAATCGGTTTTTCCAGCTCAAGATTTTTACAAAAAAGTTTTCGTTTTTAATTTTGCTTCTCAAATGTCTGTCTTGAAGGAGCCTTTCCTATTTCACGTAGTCCCTTGGGGATGCATGAAATTGGAATCAGTTTTAGGAGCTTAACTTTTTACAGATATTTTTTCAGAATAAAATAAATGGCTATAAGTTTATTAGTAAAAAATTATCGATTTATTTCCGCACCTGGATCACCTGTATATATTTTATCAATCAATTACAATCTCAATAAAAAATTTTTAGGAATTTCCATTAGAAATTAATAATCAAGGAATGATAAAATCGGCGAAAAAGTTGTACGTTCGTGTTGAAAAATTGAAAAAAGTGTTTATTCAACTATAAATGATGACTTCTTATTATTTATAAACTGGAAACCGAGCGCTTACGGCGCTCCGGATCGGCCTTCGGCCTCGCTTCCGAGCGGCACTTCCATATGTCGCTCTCAAGCGGAGCTTTAAAGTAGCACTCCCGATAATAGTCCTCTTGAAATTCGTATAAAACATGTTTAAATACGTTTATTAGTGCACTAAGTTAATTAGTCTGCTTTAGACAGACATGTCTGAGTACCATGTAATATGTGAAAATTAAAAATCAATTTTCTACTTTTTCCAGTGGGGTACACCCCTGCTCCGTTTTGGTGTTAAAAATCTTAGAATTTCTTATTATTATTTGTGGTAAAAAGTTTATGCAATTTGGATCGCTCCTTCAAAAGTTAGTCCGAATAAACACACATTACACGTTTGATATAAGTTATTATTATCACACGTGGGCGTGTGATCTGTCGGAAATTTGAAAAAAAGCACAACTCTCTTGTCCCCCTGGCACAACCCCACGACACTGCTCTGTCGTCGCGACAGAACAAAACAGACAAAGATAAGAAGAATTTAATCACATGATCCAATTTTTTTAAACAAAAAATTTTTAAAGTGCATCAACTCTTGTTGCTTCTCTTCCCATTCCCTGTACAACCCTCTTCCCCTCCCTCGTTTTTTCTCCTCCCCCCAGCACAACCCTCTTCACCCCTTGGCACAATCGTCACGACACCGTCATGATGCCCTGTCGTCACGACACCCCAGGACATCCCCACGTGTGATTACTATATAAAAATTGCTTTAATATTTTATACTTTAACTATAAAATATAATCTTATTTAATAACTTATCATAAAATCGGATTCATCGCAATTTATGTATTTGCATTTCTCAAAAATTTCACAATCAATGTTTTCCTTAGTATAATCTTCGACTTTGTTGCACTCGACTTTTCTATACTCACCACAAATCCATACTTTTGCTAAAAAACATACGGTTTACCAATTAAATTTTCAACCAAATATGTAATAAGTCATACATGTTTCATGGTGGATGAAAATGGAGAAAAAGTTCCCCGAAGAACGTTTTTCTTGGGAAAAGTGGCAGATCTCTCGATTTTCAGTTTCTAAAGGAGAAGATTCGATCCCATGAGGTTTATTGTAGTAATTCAAAAAAGTTTTAAAATAAACCTCCCTTAAAATAACATGAAAAAATTTTGTCTATCATTTTTCGATTTAAACCATTATCGGATCCTATACAGAGGGATTAACCCATATTTTTCGTTTTAAAGGGACAGTCCACGTAAGTGGAATTTAAGGCTTTCTATATAAAAATTTAAAATGTCCGAGAAATTTTCTTAACCCTTGGAATACCGTTAAAATTTCGAGTCACATAATCGGCTCTATCTCCAAAACTACGAAAGCTTTTTACTCGAGGTCTTTTGCAAAATTGATCCCTCTACCCTTTAAAGGACTTTTGAGAAGTTTATGCCATGTGATATAGCATAAAATTTGGAGAATTTTTTGTTTTTACGACGCTACATGAAAATTTAAACATAAAAGTTTTGTTATGATAATTGCGAAAAAATTTTCAACAGAGCTTGAACGTTGAAACGAAGAGCTCGTACCCAGAGATCAATCAGATTGTTTATTGAAACGATTTAATAAATCATTATAAAATTCAAAATTCTTGAACATTTGGAAAAAATAAATACAGCGTTTTTTATAACTCGGTAAGACGAATAAAATGACACCAAAATTATCGAATTTAAAAAATGTTCTGCTTTATTGAAACGAAATCCCTGATTCATGGTTTTTGTTTCAATAATCCATAACATTTTTCAAATTCGATAATTTTGGTGTCATTTTATTCGTCTTGTCGAGTTATAAAAAACGCTGTGTTTATTTTTTCCTAAATGTTCAAGCATTTTGAATTTTATACTGATTTATTAAATCGTTTCAATAAACAATCTGATTGGTACAAGCTCTTCGTTTCAATGTTCAAATTTGTTTGAAATGTTTTTCGCAATTTTGTATCGTTCATAACTTTTTACGGTTAGATTTTCAATTAGTGCCATAAAAGCCAAAAAAAATGTTCCAAATTTTATGCTCTATCATATGACATCAACTCTCCAAAAATAGACTGACCCTTTAAAGAGGCGGTGCACGCTCTAACAATTTTGAATAACAAATTTTCGTGCCAATAATTAGATCTAATTGCAATTCAGGCAATTTTATTGAATTTGTAAACGTTTTTCAAAAAGCTTTTTTTTCAAATTTTTTGAAACGCTTGAAAGCTTTGTTGAAAAAATTAAAAAATTTTTATACAAACATTTTGGTTATTTTTCTTTCAAGCGTTTCGAAAAATTTGGAACAAAAACTTTTAAAAAGCAATCACAAATTCAACAAAATTGCCTGAATTGCAATGAGATCTAATTATTGGCACGAAAATCTGTTCTTCAAAATTTTTAGAGCGTGCACCGTCCTTTTAAGAAGCTAAAATACAGAAAATATTAATAGAAAACGGCCCAAAATCCTTTTTATGATACTGCTTCCAGCTACGCCACTGTCTCTTATTCTTTGAAAATATTCATGCTGCTTGAAAATTTAAAAAACTCACTCTTGCACTCTTGATCAGCTTGAAAGAAGAAATGTGAAATACTTGCAATAATTGAAACTATCGAAACTATTAAAGTAAAGCCAATGAGGCATTCTTTAGTAACAGACAAACCGTTGTAGAAAAATTTAGTCATTTTATTAGTTATTGATTATACAAAATGCTTTTGAATAATTATTTGATATGTTGTGAAACAAAGAAAAAGCATTGTATTGTTCATATTTTGAGTCATAGGTGAAAAAGAATGGATACCCACGAAAAAAGTGATCACCCGCGCAAATTTTACGCCGAAAGCGTAAGCAAAAACATAAGGAGGGAACCCCTATGTTTTAATTTTTTTGAAAAATCAAAAATTTTATACTGTTTTTTAACAAAATTTTCAATTTTTTAAACTATTTTGAAAATTGAAACGAAGTTTTTAATCAAAATTTAAACATTTTTGCCTATTTTTCCTTTAATAAAATTATTTAAGAAGGGGGTCAAAATTTTTTATGTTTTTTTGATCCCCCAGGCGCAAAATCATGGAAAATATATTTTAAAAATGCAATAATTGGATCCCACGCAAATTTTTGAAAAATATCCGACCCCCTTTTGTTTTGAGTTTTTAAAAGATAAATGCTTTCTTTATTTATTTATGTTGATTACAACTAAAGTCTTCACATAAGAACATGTGCATTTATTTAATGATAAAATTTAAAATAAATCTACAGAGTGGCTAAAAAAAGTGGATTTTTGCGATTTTTCGAAAAATTTTCTAAAATACAGGGTGGGCCAAAAAAAATGGCAATTTTTAAGAGACATTTTCTTGAGTGTTCAAAGGTCGCCCTAAATGTTCCGATCGCGCTTCAAATTGAATTTATTTAGTGAGATTAATGCATGAGGAAATTTTTGAAAGTCATATCAAAGCAAAAATCGGGCATCCAAAAATTCAAATTCTTGCCCGAAGCTCACATACCC
>JAQGBS010003086.1:0-12039 GCA_034698545.1 Acrobeloides obliquus
TATTTAAGTGCCGTTTCAGAGCAGTATAATGAGGTAACGTTGAATAACTAATATGGTGATGCCTGACGTGAATTGATCAGGAGAGATGGGGATTTTTTCGGAAAAAACCGTTTTTCTCAGATTTTTCCGGAAAAATCTCTTTTCACCCCCGGGAAAATCTATTTACAAGCACCAAAATGTAAAATTTTTTTCCCTATGAGATTCTAGAAATCAAGATCTACAATTTTTGTGAAGATCACTTTTTGATTTTTCTGGAGTCAAAAGTGATTTTTCCGGAAAAATCTGGATTAATCCGGATTTATCCAATTTTGGAAAAATCTCAACTCATCAAGGGATGGGCTGAGATTTTTCCGGATTTTTCTGCCTCTCAGCCTATCTCTATTGATTAGTTATTTTTTTCGGTTATATATAGTAAAAGGCCGCGTTGTACAAGATTACATTTGGCACTTACGGATGAATTTTAACCAATTTAGTTTCTACAAGCATCTGATTCATTCGACTTGTCAAGATTGGAAATATTTGAAACGATTTGGGTTTCTCGTCTACAGCGTATGGGTGATTTGGCTACGGTCGCCAAACATTTATCTGGAATGGAAGTGCTCAATTATGTGTACATCAAATTTGCTACGGAAGCAGATTCTATGTGGAATAAGAAGTAAATGTTTGGAACCAGTATTGATTAGATATCTCACCGAACGTGAAATTTTTTTATCATCGGGAATTGACTCCTCTAGGGGGATCCGAATTTCACATTTCCGAGACCTGAAAATCTGTGAGTCACATTTAATATGTCATATAAATAGCCTTTTCTTGACTCGGGGAAAGATTTTTAGGTCTCGGAAATGTGAAATTTGGATTTCTCGCGTAAAATTACTCCTAGAGGGGTCAATTCCAAATGATGAAAAAAAAATTTTCGAAAATTTCACGTTCATGGGATACCGAATCGATACTAGTTCCAAATTTTTTATTACTTGCGAGAGTAAAAATTGGTTTTAGTATGCTTGAAAAGGTGATGCAAGAAATGTTTACCACTTTTCATGACCTATTAATAAAATGGCTTCTAAATGGTGAATTAAATGATAACAACCATAATGTGAGATTTGTTTTTATAAATTGAGAGTTTCAACCCTCAAAAATGGATTGTGGAACGACTCGATCTACCAATATTCGAAATTGATTTTAAAAAACTGTCAAATATGCGAATTTCGTGCTATATCTACACTGCGATACAAAAATATGTCCATACCCCGATTTTTAGTGGTTCATCAAGTTCTTGATGTTTTCACGAATTGAAACATGTTCCATTTGAAAGAACAGATTCAATAAAGCAAACAAAAAAAACTTTGTAGTCTCAATAAAACGCATTTTTGATTACTCAACATGCAATTTTAGATCATAAAAAATGTTTTTCTAATGCAAAAAATTGAATTTGATCAAAAAACAAGATTTTAGGTGCAAAAAATATCATCCTTTTTTATTTTTAGTGGCTAATCAAGTACGATTCGGTTTCTCAGGAGACTCGTCAATGGAAACGATACATTTTAACGGAATTTGAAAAAATACCACTGTTTTTACGCAATTCCCCGCAGATTCTTGAAAAGGTATGTGTTTGAATGCGGAAAACCATAATTCTATTAAATTCAAATTATCCCTTTTTTTAGATTTTGTCGATTGGTCGAACCGTTCATTTCATAATGCAAGCACGTGGCACCTCGTCCTACGATAAAAACTTCCAAGAACGAAGTCAGATTATTAAAAAGCTTGATCCGAAGAAAATCTATTATGATCTATCTGAGCAGGACTCTTTGAGAGAAGCGCTGGAAAAGCTGAACGATTTGGTGGTCGGAGACATAATGGAAGATCTCCGGAGCCTCAATAATTTGGGCGATCACTTGAGTGCCATTCAAATTCACTTTCTTTTGAATCATTATGTATTTGCTTCTTCAATCCTGCCTGGAATACTGTATGTTGTATTGAATAATACGCATAACTTCATATGATGGACCCGAAAATCAATTTTTTTCGCATTATTTTGTTAAAAAATTAACAAATTTTCGCAAAATTAATGAAGCTATTCAGCAAAAATTACGAAGTTGTTAAATTTTCTTTAGTTTAACCGAAATTCTTTGCTTTCTATCCTCCTTGCTTTTCTACTTTTCTATTTATACATAAAAATTTTAGCCGTGCCATGCAATCGCGGATTAAGATGTACAACCGCATCGAAAATACGCCAGCCAATATTACAAACGCTGCTGTGAAATACGCGATCAAGCTAGGAAATACCTTTGCCGGTTTGAACATCGGCCCTTCGTTCATCTCCGGTGCCGTGAGAGAAACCAACGAACCATTTCAAGATGTGGCTGACTACGACAAAAATCTTGTCTTGGTCTATAATGCCCCGGGTTCTGTCTTTATGATCTTAAGCGAATCGGTGCTCACCAAATATTCGGAGGTATTCAGGAAGTTGCGGCCAATTCGAGAAATTGGTTTCAAATTCGATCAATCGTATACGAAATTGGAAGCCATTTCGAAGCAAATTTTCCGCCATTCTAAGGGTAAGTTGTTGGGTTTGTGAAAGAAAAAAAAGTCTTTTTTTCAGATCTCATGCCGATTTTACGGTGCTTTCACTTTGCTTATTTCTTTTTTGGTCAATTTATTAAGAAGGTTTTGTACTTCATTTATCATGATGTAAGCTTTTCTCATTCATTCTTTTTAATTTTTATGAGAAATTTGGGATGCAAAAGAGAGTTATAAGTGACAATCTTGTCACCTGTGCGAATTTTGAGCACGAACATGAATTGTTCATAGTGACACAATGGTGACAAAGTTATCTCCTTTATCACAACGATCAAAATATTAGGTACTAGTTTCCAAATAACGACTGACATGGGTCTGGATCCGAAAAATTTTCTCGGATTCTAACCGGAAAAGCGTCGTTTACCCCGTTTTTATGCAACAATCGATTGCGCGTATTCCCGTTGTGTGAAAATGCTTCCCTTACCCGGTTTTAGGGTCGGGAAGTTGGTGTATTGAAGCGAAAATCGAAAAAAATCAACTTTTTACAAGACAACCGACTTTCCATAAGATTTTTCTAGGCGAGGAATCGATTGCGCGCATTTTCGACCTTGAAATCTGTTTTGATCGACTTTTTGGAGCATCGGGAATGTGCACAATCGATTTCTCGCCTAGAAAAACCTATGGAAAGTCAGTTTTCTGGTAAAAAGTCGATTTTCGCTTCATTTTTCCAGTAAAAAGTCGATTTTCGCTACCAACTTCCCGACCCTAAATCCGGGAAGCATTTTCACGTCTCGGGAATGCGCGCAATCGATTCCCGCATAGAAATGGGGGTAAACAACGCTTTTCCGGTTAAAATTCGAACAAAAATTTCGGATCCAGTGGCCTGTTGCTGAACTCGGAAAACGGAAAATTTCGATATTTTTATTTTGTTTTTTTGAAAAATTTCCGTTCTTTATTTTCCGTTTTTTCCCAATATGGAAAACGGACTATGGATTTTGATAGTATGTTTTCGTTTTTCCACATTTTTTATGGAAAACGATAATTTTCACAAAAAATACTGAAATTTTCCGTTTCCGAGTTCAGCAACAGACCACAGACCCCTGTCATTTGTGGTCGCTATTGAAAACTAGTACCAAATATTATAGTGCTCAAAATTCGCATATGACAGATTGTGTTACTCTTTGTAAATTGTGTATCCCTAGAGGATGCATACAAGACTTAAATGAAATATAACGATTTGATTTGAGATCATTCCAACTCAAGCGAAAAGGCTGATTAAGCAAGTCAACGAGGCTAAAAGTGTCGAGAAAATTGAAGCCGAACATACGCGTTTTATTGATTCGATTATTGAAGCATTATTTTTAAAGCCAAATCAAAAGGTATGTTGTAAAAAGGGAGATTCCCTTTTTCAACCTTCCGAGCACGAGACAAAAAATTCAATTTTTGAACAAAAATGTCTATTTTTGAGCAAAATTTCGATTTTTTTTCGGCTCCTGGTACTGGTTGTATATGACAAAATTCTTTGTCCAACTTTGTTTTTTATAGGATATTCGAGAAGTGCTCAAAGCTTGTCTTAAATATGTCAACGATTTAACTGCGCAGTTTGAAGATTTTTCGGAATCTTGGCACCAAGAAATGAGACGAAGAATTGCGCATATGCCCTTAGGTGAAGCCGGAGATTATTTACACGTTAAGAAGAACGGATCAATTGTTATTTCGGAAGACGAAAAAGTTGAGCGAGAAAATGCCAGTTCGGTGATATACTCGATGGCCAAGCCATATATTGTGAATTTGATTATTGGTTTCCAGGTATATGCTTTTTTAATAGGCTAAAAAACAGAACTCGGAATGAAAAAATGTCAAAAAATCAAATTTTCACTAGATTATACTGCCAAAAATCAGAATTTCTGATAAATCAGACCCATTCCGAGTTGCTAGCCCTGCTAAAAAACCTTGTAAAGTTTGAGTTAAATTTTAGTGTATATCATCAATTCCTTCACTTATTTTTACACAAGTATTTTAGGAAAATTTAAAGAACATGGTCTATCTAATGGAAGTTGATGAGTCACTTCATGGGAATCATTTGTTTTTGCAGCTTCAATTACTTTGTTCTCGCTGCCTTAATAGAATTTGAGATGTATAGTATTGTATTTATTGTGTTATTTCGTTATATACTAATGTTGCTATAAATGTAAAGTTCTAATTTGTTTTTAACGCAAACTTGAGTAGATGTACCTAGAGATAAATATATTTTTTCAAATATGGGTCCACTATCCCGAAATAGTACCCAAAAATATGCCAATATACAAAAATATAACATTGTAGAGGAAATTGGGATGAGTTGAATGACACTGTATAACGTGTAGTGTCGTTCAACTGTGGGCGATCCCCGTTTAACTTAAAACAAAAACATTTATTTATAAAACTTCAACACGTTTAAAAACAGAATAATTATCACAGTCTAATTATAAACACGAAATACAAATTTTCTATTATTTTAAATTTTAATCTTTCTGACTCAATTCATGCTTGGTTGGCTTGCATCATCGCTCCAAAGTAACAAGTTTTCTTTGATCAGATGTAGTATCAATGCACTTTCTTTATAGGATTCTTCGTCAAGTCCTGCCAACTCTACCGACGCTTCATCGAATGTCTAAAAAAAGAGTTTATGAGGCCCAATATATAAAAAAACCAATCTGGTTGGCTAATTGCACAGCTTTTTCTGCTTCCTTAGCGATTTCATAGCAGAAGACCGACAAATTCAAGGCCAAACCGAGGCGTGTCGGATGTGCTAGCGGCAACTTGTCCTTGGCCAGTTCGAAGGCTGTTTCGTAGGCTAACCTCGCCTTTTCGGACATTTCTGTACAAAAGATAGTTCAAAATATCACTCCCACCCTTCCCATCAACACTAAACCAAGTTTATATACCTTTAAGTTTACTTTCGTCTCCTGTTATAATTTCACATATGTATCGATAGTAGTCTGCCTTCGCTTTCAAGTAGTAAATCTTCGCTTCTTCGTCTGATGTCTCCACCTTTGGCATAAGATGCTCATCGATAGTCGTCTGAAAATGCAGGGTGTTCAGTTGTACAACTGCAAGACCGCGCGTGGGACTTCAAAATTTCCTATTTTTTCAACAAAACTATCCAAAATTTGGCATTTTTTCACCAAAAATCGTAATTTCCTGAGCATTTGCAGCTTAAAAACGATCATTTTTGTAAAAATTTCGCACCTGCAGCATTGTTTTTTTGCTAAAAACATCAAGATTTCAACAAAAAATTTTTGAAAAAACAAATAAGGGAGGGGGACCACGGTCTTTTTTCCGAATTTCAGTGAAAAATCGCAAAAAAATTCACCTTGGGGACCAAGATAATTTTTTTCCTCGTGTAAAGGGTCAAAATTTTGAGAGTGTTTGTACAAATGTACTATACCCTTGAAAAAAACCTACAATAATTTCCGTGCACAATTCTCTAAGTTCCTGTGCGAGATTCTTTCTGTATTCGGCCGCAATTTTTCGCGTGAGTTCGCTACCCGTTTGTTGCTCTCGGTTGGACACAACACGCCAACTGGTTCGAATGTTGCTCACCAACTGTTTATAAGCCGTTTCAAACATGTGGCGCGTATCCGCCGAAATTTCACCAGTTAAATCCAGCTCGACAATTCGCTTCAAGACTTTCACCACGTCTTCATGGCGTCCCGCCTTTAAATGAGATTATGAAAATATAAACCAGGGATGCCAAGAATATTTTTTCAAGATCAGCAAATCTGACTTCACAAATCAGATTTTAGGATCAAAATGCTAATTTTCTATTATATTTCTTATAAATTTGACAAACTTTCGCATCTCAAAAATCAGATTTAACACTGAAAAATAAGATTTTTCCAGATTTGACATCTGAAAAATCAGTATACTTGGCACTTCTAGGCTTATCCCTGTGTATGCTAATAAAAAAATCTAAAACTTACATACTCCGCAACTTTTGCCTTCCAAACTAACTCTTCAAGTTTCATATTCTCATGAGCAGTCATTATGATTTCTAGCTTGGATACGCTTAAAAATTAACAAATGGTAAATATTTGAATGCAGATTCACATGTGTTTCAAAGCAAGAAAATTCTGAAGTCCGAAATTTTTTTGCAGATTTTTTATACTCGGGGGTTTTCGACTATGAGGAACACGATGTTAATATTTTTTCAAAAATTTTCTGGGAGTCGAAAAAATTAATTTTTTATGCAACGTAATCAAAAAAATAAAAACAAGAAAAAAATGAGAACGAGATACACACGTGAGATTGGTCAGAAAATATTTACAAAAATCGAATCTTTAAAACATTAATCTCAACAAAAACCCACTTTTTTAAACAAGAAAAAAGGTGTACAAATTTAGTAGATAAAACGAAACAAGAGGTAAGATTTAACAAAGAAGTATCGGAAGGCAGTAGTGTATCCAGGGACGGGGTCCAAAATGGGTTAGGCTACGCGCTAAACGTCTCGAATTCGTGACTCAAGTCGAGACGGCGTCTCAATCTCGTTCGAATTACCCTGAATCAGAGTTTTCGTTTCAATAACCCAAACAATTATCAAATTGGATAAATTTGATGTCGTTTTGTTCGTCTCATCGAGTTACAAAGAATGCCGTCTTTGTTGTTTAAATACATTCAATAATTAAGCGTATTTTAAAAAATGTAAAATTCAGGGTTTTCGTGTCAATACTCCAACTAATTCAAACGAGGTCGAGACCCCGTCTCGACTTGAGTCACGAATTTGAGAGAAGTTTTTTCGGGTGTCTCATTTTTGCAGTTTACTTTGCTGTGACAGTTTTGCTTGAAAAATTTAACATAAAAAATTTTATTTTTATTTTCTTATATCCGCTTCTTCATTATCATCTTGTTCTAAAACTTATGTTAAAAAAATTTTTTCACCTTCTGATTTCGGCTCTAGGAACTTCTACAACGGTCGATTTTCTCCACTTTCTCGTGATCAAAAACAAATTCCGTTATATACGAGTTCCCCATATCGAAAAACCCCCCTGGATACAAAAAATCAGCTGGAAATTTTTTTAAAAATTCAATTTTTTAACCCCTTTATCCCCCGTACAATAAAAAATACTGTAAGGAGGAATCAAGGGGTTAAAAAATTGAATTTTAAACATTTTTTCAGCTGATTTTTTGTACCCAGGAGTTTTTCAATATGGGGAACTCGGATATGACGAAATTATTTGTTTTTGATCACGAGAAAGTGCAGAAAATCGACCGTTGTGGAAGTTTCGCTTTTTTGTTATGGAAGTTCCTAGAGCCCTGATTTCGATGGTCGCATAACCTTTCTCCGCTCATTCATTTGATCTGCGATCGCCTTAAATATTCACACGTTTGATGAGCTCAAAAATCTGATCAAATTCTTTATTTTAATTATATAGTGTAAAAAAATTAATAAACTATATTATCAGATCAAGATTTTATTAGAATCACATGATTCAAGGTACTACTTCGGAAAATTTCATATTTTCATCTTCTCTCGATTTTGTCAATTGTTTTCGATTTTTGGACTTTGCGGAGATTCGAAGATAAATTAATTTGGCTATCGACAAAATCAGCCATATGATAAAACCGCCCAATAAAATGTAAAATATCCATTTGAATAGACTAAAATCGTCATTCCAAGTATGATACTAAAAATTATTTTATCAATTTTTAAAAAAATATTTAAAAAGGATCATTTGATGTCTCGAAACGTTTTTGTATGTTTTTGAGGATTTCTCCGTAAATACAAAGCCAATCCTGATAGTTTTGGTGTCGTTAGAAAGCTGGATTTCGTAGCAATAGAATGACATCAAAATCATGCCATAACTCTTTCTGGTTGAGGAGCTATTGCATGATTAGTAAAAAATGTCAGTTTTTTCGGCATGTTTTTACTAATTATGTAATAGCTCCTCAACCAGAAAGAGTTATGGCATGATTTTGGTGTCATTCGATTGCTACGAAATCTAGCTTTCTAACGACACTACAGTAGGCGCTCGATAAACCGACACCCATCTTTTGGCCATAAAATCTGTATACTTCGAAGCTCGAAATATCAAGTTTCGAAACATCAAACGACCTTAAAAAATCTGTATACTTGATCTGTACTTGAATGTTCACATTGCCCTCTGTCATACCACCATTTGTTTTCCAACTGTTTAAGCTCTCCTTTTTCTTGCATATCCAAAATGGCTATGTCTAAGAGTTCTCTAAAATTCTATGGTAAAATAATAAGTTTTATACTTGCCTCCATTTTGAGCCTTTCTGCGTCGGGAGTCCATAGAAAACTGTGTTCAAATTGGAGCCTAAAATTTAGTAAGGGAAGCCACTTTTTTCAGCAGCTTACCAACTTTCATGGTATCACAAGGTTTGCGTGAACTTGCATAATCGTTTGCCGATGATTCCAATAAAAACGCATAATTTCCGCGTCCATCTCTAACTCGCTCGATTCCTTCGGCATAAGCTAAAATTGTAGTTAGCATCGTAAAAATCTGTAAAATCTTGAAAATTAGATTTTTGTTATATCTTAAATTTTCTGGTAGTTTCTAGATTTTGTTAGATTTGATCATTTTCTAGAGTTTCTGGGGATTTTGATATTGTTGAAGGAAGAAAATCCCAGAAAAATCTATAACTTGTGTAAAAACGTACAGGCCACAAAAACCGATGGTTCTTGAGCATCCATTGTGTCCCTCATACTTTTATAAGTGGATATTGTTGAATGCTAAAAATTTGACAACTTTCTTTTGTTTTACATCGAAAATTGCTTTACCTTAAAGAAATTTTCGGTCGAGCCACCATTTTGTATTCCAAATTTGATATGATTTAGTCTTAACAAGTCTTCAGGACTTTTAATAAGTGGGCTATGCTTTTGGATATGTGACAGGGAGAAAATTGAAGCCAAAAGCAAGGCAGCCAAAAACGAGGCAGTCTTTAAAGTAAAAATATAACATTTCAAAATTGAACAAACATACTAAAAGTATCGAAATAATCCACCAAAAAGCGATAGGCAATCGAGACTTTTGATAGAGATCTGAAAAATGGCCAATTTTCGTTAAAAATGACGCATTTTTTGAACTGGATTCTTTTAAAGGAAAGAAAATAGTCGTTAGCAAGAGTAATAATATGAATATCTAAAAAATGATGGTTATTTTAAAGCTTGCAATCAAACAATAACACATACGATGATCAAGGCTAATAAGAAATATAGCCAAGGTTGAGTAGCAAAAAATGACAATTCTGATGATAACTCCATCTTGTCTGGTTTTTTAATCATAATACTTATGCCGGAAGTCATGAAGGGTAACGAAAAGTCTACGACTCGTTGACGTTCCTAAATTTTTTGTTGTTCATCCAAAAAATAGAAAAAGAATCCTACTTGTGTGATCGTGAATGGCCCAATACCTAAATCGGCTTTTTTTCTCAACAAACTCCCTATGACACCATCCCACGTACCATCAGCCTGTTTAACACCAAATTTGTTGTCTTCACTCAAGAAAATTTCATATTCAAAATCTTCTATTTTCTCCTGCAATTTCTTGAGAAAATCGATGCAATATCCTTCATAGCGATGGTTTCCTTTACATTCGGCTGAACTATTATTCTCCTCTTCACAATCACGTTTTATCATAACAAATGGTTCCACTAGAACTGCAGCTACACGAAAGATTTTGGTTTCATTCGCCTCGAGCTTTGGAGATGAACCACGAAAGCTTTGGTACATTTCCATGGGTGTTTTCTGGGTGTAAACGAGAGGAATAATTGATAATAATAGGAATAACCAATCCATTTTTCGCTTTAAAAATTTAGATAAGTACCGAGACCGAGCGCCTATCGGAGCTCAAAGCGTAGACGTGCATGGCATCCCTGCGTGGTCGTGTATAAATTATATATGGCATCATTGAATTCTCCGGGGCCGAAAACCCTGTTAGCATGTTTTTCCGTTGAAAAGGTCAAAAAAACAGTACCTTGTTTTTTCCCTCATAGTCCTTAAGGAAAAGGGGGTACCCATTGTAAAAAATTAACCGTATGGGGTGGACCCATGATCAACCCCTCATTTTACTCCTCTCATCATCCTCTACATCGTGGTATAGGTTGGTAACGATTTGGAGATCATCATAAAAAATCGCCTATACACACGAACACAAGCGCTTTATATATGTTGCGGAAAAATCTGAACTGATTAGATTTTCCCGGGAAAAAGGTTTAGCCTTAGACTAACGCTTTAGGCTATGCCTTTTTCCCGGGAAAATCTGAACTGACCAGATTTTCCCGTAACATATATAAGGGTATACAGAAAATCGTGAAAATCTATTTTCACAAATTATTTCAAGAAAAAATAATGCAATAGAAATGGAAAATCTATAGAAACAAACAACTTTTAATTGAATTAAAAGTTCTTTAGATCGACTTCGAAACCTGTTTTGTTTATTGTTGTGGTATAAATATCATTATCGGTTTACGTCGTATTACACTAATAAATCGATTTACATTTGTTTGAGTTCTTTTAGTCATAAAAAATAGTTACTACTTCGGATTAACAACCGCAAATGACAGGGTTCTAAAGTCGGAAATTTTTTTCAAAATCAAGCATTTTAGGGGTAATTTTAAGCGAGAAATCGATTACACGCATTCCCGAAGCCTAAAAATGAATACTTTTCGTGAAAATGAGTCTCATATACTGCAATCAGGCAAAAACAGCTGTCACGCTTTGTCGATGTGTGCCATAAAAATTGAAAAAATCATAATAATCACATGCTTATCAAGTATAAAAGGCTCATTTTCACGAAAAGTATTCGCTTTCTAAAAATGAGGCATGGAGCTCAAATCGAGTCGTACTCACCATTGCAACAGCGAAATTGGCTGATCTTAGGCACATTATGTTCTCCATGTTTCCCCTTCTTGGCACGCATAAGGGCATACTATGCTGGGTCAGTCGAGAGGCGGCTTACCACATCATAGAGCCAAGGCTAGGCTAAGTTGTGTTGGTGGATGTTGACATTGGGCAAATGCGTCAGCTACGCCTCCAATGAGCAATTTATGGTAAATTGTGAAATTTATGGTTCGAAAAATTTATGGCGAGTTGGGTGTCAATAGTATTCGACCTATGTGTGATTCGAACTCAGCTCGTACCGGGTAAAAGTCAACGACGCTTCCAATTGAACCACGGAGGCTAATAGGCATTAGTGATGTTATTAGTGATAAATTAGTGAAGTCAAAAATTTCCGAACGAATTAGTGGCGGCCCTGACAAATTTTTTCTCAAACATTTTTGCAGATTCGTAATCAGCATGTTCTACATCAACAAGGCTGACGATCGGCCCAAGGGATTTTAGACATATATTAGATTTATTGATAATTCCTTATCGAAAAAATTCAAACATATAATTGACAGATATAACATTGAGATTTATCACAGTCCGTATTAGTCCACATTCCGGATCCACTTGCAAGCGTTACACACTGTTGAGTATTGTCAGATGATGGGTATCCTAAATATGAGTGATTTAAT
>JAQGBS010003087.1:0-12037 GCA_034698545.1 Acrobeloides obliquus
ATGCTCCATTTTTCTTGAAATTTCCGAATATATCATTTTTTCATATGATTGTAAATTACTGGACTGGTCCTTTAAAGCCGATTTTCCCCAGGGGCCCAGAATTTTTGAAAAAAATGACAAAAAATGATTTTTTTCACCCCTTTATTTTTCAATTCTCCTGTTTTAAAAATCATATGAGCAAACTTGGCACAATCGATTAGATTTTGAGCAAATTTGGCATAGCCGTTCACCCCCCCCCCCTCACACACCCCAAACCCTTGTTAGACCATCCTTCATCTTATATAAAGACGGAGTTGCTCTCAGTTTAACCAAAAAAATCCCTAATGAAAATGAAATAGAACCAAATCCCACGAATGAATCGAAATGTAGACGAAAAATTTCAATAAAAACGACCTTGTTGTATGGATCGAAGAGGAATAGAATTGAAAGAGGCACATCGCTAGAATTTGATCGCCTTTTGTTGCGCTCTTACTGGTGCCTCCTTGCCTGAAAAATTACGACGATTTGTGAGAAATCGATAGACATTTATAGCCAACATGTAAATAATAAAAAGTATTAAGAAAAAGTCAGAAATTGTCAAAATGACTCAAATAGAATAAAAAAATATGAAAAAAATTAGAGAGGTAGAAAAATTATTACCCCTCAATAGTGATACTCAAAATTATTAAAAATGACTATCCTTGTCACCGTCCTTAAATATGCGAATTTTGATATACCGAGATCAAAATTTGCATATTTTATGCCTGCCTGATAAGACTTGTCATTTTTTGTAAAAAAAACTTTGAGCATCACTATCCCTTAAAATTTTTAAATAATTCACAAATGCACAAAAAATTCTTAAAATATCCTCTATCATTTCTTTGTTGTTGCAAAATCCTCATCATTCGCCAAAAAAAGGACACGTCAACACAATCAATTGAAAGAAGTGGCACGAAGAAGAAAGAAGTCAACATAGAGCAACTTTGACTGAGATGCCTGACAACGATGGTGGACGCAGTGTGTGCATAGTCTCGGCGCTCATTAGACTTGGAATGAGAAAGAGATACACAAAAATATATGTGTATATACATTCAATACATACTTGGAACGTCGCGTTTGGTTTTAATATATACCTGTGTTTTTTTTGGCTGGCACAGGGAATTAAAATGAAAAACGAATGCACAAGTCATGAAATAATTGATTTTATATCGACATTTTTAAGGTCGAACATTAGAATTTTTCACGTTTTTGTGCATGAGGAACACGATGGAACAAGTTTTATTAAAAAATTTGCTGAAATGCCTAGAAGGGGCACCAGTGATATAGATGGGGAAAGTATTGAAGTATCACAAGAGGAGCAAGAAGAGATTCCATTAGGTCAAGATCAAGTCAAACCACTAGAAGAGGAGCATCAAGAAGTAACACAAGAGCAAAAAGAGATTTCACCAGATCAGGATGAAGTCAAGCCACTAGAAGAGGAGCATATCTACGACGAAGTCCCTCCAGAAAAAAATGAAGCCATTCATAGCTACATCCATATACCCTGATCTAAACGCAAATCTATGGTTATGTATGATGGGATATACCATGGTATATTCCATCATTCTTCACTAAGTTGGTATACCAACTTAGTGAAGAACTACACCCTCCTTCAAGTCCAAGAAATGCGGAAGCTTTGTTTATGATCCCAACATGTTTGGCTATCATAATTTGAAAGCTTCGATTTCCAATATCATAATTTGTAATCGCAATTTTTACGCGCTTTTGGGTTATGATAATGGAAAGTGGAGATTTCAAATTATGATAGTAAACATGTAACATGTTTTTAAAAGATGTTACATGTTTTTAAAAGATGTTACATGTTTTACTATCACAATTTGAAAGGGTCGATTTTTAGATAAAATAATAAAAGGATAAAATTCTGTAGGGCAGCACTACAGCTGCTAGTGTTTAATGGATTACAAATTTTGTCTATAAAAAAGCATTTATGCTAGTATATAAAGGAAGCAATTATGCTAGTTTTGAAAATTTTCGGGCTGTACATTTTGTCTATAGCTGTTTCCAATAGTTGCTTCAGCGATTGGCGTTGGTGAACCGGGTTCGTCTTCGATTTCATTTTCCGACTAAAAATTCTATTTTTCATCAAATGAAAGCTTACAAAAAATGGCGCCATAAAGTTGGCAAGCCGTTTGTCTTTTGCCTCTTCGTCATCCTTGTACTGTTGATAAAACTCAGTTTTCATGAGTTCATCATGTCTGGCTCTTTGGTTGACGCTTGCCAAGCACATTCGAACAAAATCAAGTAGGCAATTCGAATACTGTGCAAAACATCGTTGGATAAGCTCATTCGGCTTACATTGCTTGATAATCTGTTGCAAGATCACGATATTCTTCTCGCACATTTCTTTGCTAATACCATTATCGTCAGTTAGGTATGGGAGTGTTCCATAAACGATTTCACCAAAAGTGATTCCCAAGCTCCAAATGTCCGAGCGTATGTCGTAGCGTGGTGGGGGATTGTCGAGAGAAGAATTGTGTTCGAATCTTTCCGGCGGCCAATACCAAATGGTTCCAACAAATGTGCTTGCCATAGAGTCTAAATTTTCGGTAGTTGCTTTACTCGAGAACCTTCTTGCTTCGCACATTGATGCAGGGAAAATGTATTGAAGCGAAAAGCCAGATATTATAAAATTCAAAAAAATCGTAGAAAGTTTTCCACATATACAGTCAAACCTCGTTAAGCTGACCCCTGTATAAGATGACTCTCCCCTTAAAATCCTTTATGCTGACCCCCCTCTAAATCATTGTTAAAAGTGGCAATTACAGCTTATAGTAGAAATATCATAATCTAAAATCACATAAAATTAGTAATTACAGATTATGATATTGAAAAATGTAAATCTTGGGATATGATATTGAATTTTTGACAAAACATGTAACATCTTTTTTGAAAACATGTAACATATTCCCATTATCATAAATTGTAATTGCATAAATATTGAAATTACAAATTATAGTAAAAATATCATAATCTGAAATCACAATAAAATTATTAATTACGGATTATGATATTGAAAAATAACATAATTTTTATTTAAAACTCCGTATAAGCCGAGGGAGGTCAGCTTAAAGGGGTTTGACTGTACTGTACAGTCAAACCTCGTTAAGCGGACCCCCATCGAAAGGGTGTTCGCTTAAAGGATTTTAGGGGGTCCGCTTAACAAGGTTTGACTTATTTCATGTTTTTGTTGAAAAAAATTACCATGTAAAATCCTCGAGTCTCCAAAATCACATAGCTTCACTTTTCCGTCACGCCTTAGCAAAATATTTTTCGGCTTCACATCACGGTGCATGATTTTATGCTGTTTACAAAACGCTAAAGCATTCAATATTCGGTAAGCAAAAATGCCAACAATGTCCTCGGGTAAATATTCCATCGTCAAGAGTTTAGTCTTGTGAAACCATTTGTAAAAATCTTCTAATGATAAGTCCATTAGTTCCATACAGATTATAGCTTCTCCTTCGTGAATGCAAATTCCATAAAAGTCGACAACATTGGGACAGGGAGGGAGAAGGCCAAAAGTTTGGACTTCTTGGACGAGACGTTTGAGAATTTTCTTCTTTTTTTCTGAAAATTTAAATTTTGAAACAAATTCTCTATACCCTCTCCTCAAGTACTATAGGATCAATTAACTCCTCTTCCCTAATGCTGACAGGAGGGGGGGGGGTCAATTGACCTGTTCACGGGCTATCCTCCTCCACAATCATAGAAAATACCTTTTTGATGTCGACTAGCCGGAATATTAATTGATTTTGCTGCAATTGGAAAGTCAAGCGGACCAAAAATGTATTGTTTAACAATACTACGGCCATTCGCTTCAATAACTAGTCCATCTTTTAAGTCATCCTTGTTGAAATCAAAGATCTCATCTCTACCCGGGAATCTTAATTTATTCAAATTTTGTAAATTTTGATTAGAATTAAGAAACACGCCATTTAATGGGATAGCCAAATCTGGTCCAGAAACTGTATTCGAAGTAGCCGTGGATGAGGATTGCATTCGAAGTTATAAAGCAAATAACATTTGAAAAAAAGCTTACAAAAAAGAACGCTTATTAATGCATGTGGGGAGCTAGCTAGTCCTCCTATGAGAGTCGTTATCAATTTTTGAGGTGTGGCAGGAAGAAAAAGTGTTGGCAAATAGGAAATTTATTTTGATAGATTTGATGAATAAGTTCTATCCATATTTTCTCTGACTAATTTTTTAATATTGTTTTTACTAGGGGTTTAATGACTAATCTTTTTACAGTTTGATATGTCGTATGATTTTTTATTATTGTGTGTTTTAAGTTGTTTATTCTTTCACAATTCGTCAGTGGCTATCCACGGACGAATTGTGAAAATCCAATTTTCAATATTATAATTTGTAATCACAGATTTTGTGCGCTTTTGAATTATGATGAAAAGTGGAGATTATGAATTATGATACTAAACATGTAACATGTTTTTAAAAGATGGTACATGTTTTGCTATCATAATCTATAAGCTCCGATTTTTAATATCATAATTTATAATCGCAATTTTTGTACGATTTTGAGTTATGATACTGCAAGTGGAGATTACAAAATATGATACTAAACATGTAGCATGTTTTTTAAAGTTGTCACATGTTTTCCTATCATAATTTATAAGCTCCAATTTTCAATATCATAATTTTTAATTGCAATTTTAAGCGCTTTGAATTATGATAATGAAAAGTGGAGATTACAAATTATGGTAGCAATATGTGGCATGTTTTTGCAAGATGCCACATGATTTTTGAAAACTTTTTCATGACTTAAAGAAGTCAGCCTGACCGTCGCCGAAATTTTTAGATATGGGGAGTACTTTTCGTTTCTGTACCCACCTCGTTCCTTGAATCAGAGTCAGGAAAGCATTTTTGCAGCCAACATGCGCACAATCGATTTCCAACTTAGACCCATTCTCCCCAGAGGAGTCATTTTCGTAAAGATTCGACGAAACTCCAGAATGAGATGATCCAATAGCATAAAAAAATGCATCTAGCGCGTTTGATATTTAACGTTTCTAAATTTTTAGATACTATCAAAAATTTGAAATTACTGAAAAAATGGCAGAAACCAACCTTGACGACAAACTGAATGAGCTAAAATTTCCCAAAGACCCAACTATTTACAAATACAATCCTAAAGATTTTGAATATATAGATATTATTGAATCCAGTCGGCATATCGTCAAAGAATTCCTATACAAGCCTCTGAAAATTAAAATGGCTGTAAAAACGATTCGCATCCCCCATAACCGCTACGGAGATAACGAGTCCAATGAGAAGCTAACCAGGCTCAAGAGAGAAATCAACAATTTCAGGCAACTCTCTCATCATCCGAACATTGTAGACTTCTATGGATTGTGCTTTAATGACGGTGAGGCGATGATTTGTATGGAACTGATGGACATGTCGCTCTATGATCTGTACTTGATAGTGCATGACAAAAATGTTGTATTTCCGGAGAAAATTCTCGGCTATATCACGATTCAGATTTTGGAGGCGCTTGGGTATTGTAAGTCCAAGAACATCATACACCGTGATGTGAAGCCGAAAAACATACTGTTAAATTTAAATGGTGAAGTTAAACTATGTGATTTTGGTGAATCTCGGGTTCTCAAAGGTAAAATGGCCATATAAATTTTTTTTGTTGAAAAAATCTCAAATCAAGGATTTATGCTGCTTTGCTAATCGTTTCAATAAAAACGACTTTATTGAAATTCAGGCAACTTTATTGCGATTGCCTAAATTTTAATAAAATCGTGTTTATTGAAAATTTTTCCAGAGGCAATTTTGGGATATATTGCCGTACAAGTTCTAGAAGCACTTGGATTTTGTAAGGCAAATAATTTTATCCATCGTAATGTGAAACCAAAAAATATTTTGCTGAATACAGTCAAACCCCTTTAAGCTGACCCCTCCCCCCAAATCAGCGTTAAAAGTGGCAATTACAGCTTATAGTAGAAATATCATAATCTGAAATCACATAAAATTAGTAATTACAGATTATGATATTGAAAGATGTAAATCTTGGAATATGGTATTGAATTTTTGACAAAACATGTAACATCTTTTTTGAAAACATGTAACATATTCCCATTATCATAATTTGTAATTACATAAATATTGCAATTACAAATTATAGTAAAAATATCATAATCTGAAATCACATAAAATTAGTAATTACAGATTATGATATTGAAAAATATCATAATTTTTATTGAAAATCCCATATAAGCGGACCCCCCTCCTAAAATCCTTTAAGCGGACTCTCCCGAAGAGGGTCCGCTTAAAGGGGTTTGACGGTACTAGGGGTGAAGTGAAGCTGTGTAATTTTAGTAAAGCTAGGGTTTTTAAAGGCTATTTTTAACTCTATTTAATGAAGCCCGGATTGAGTGAGGCAAAGAAAAATTTTCATCTAAAATCGAATTTTTGCTAGAAAAATTGATTTTTGTGTGAATAATCGAATCATAATTTTTTAAGATTCATTGGCAAGCACATTCGTCGGAACCATCGCCTACTGGCCACCAGAGCGTTTTGAGAAAAATGACCAACAAAACACGGACGTCGATGTCCGCTACGACGTTCGCTCGGACATCTGGAGTCTTGGGATAACCCTTGCCGAGACCGCATATGGAAGTCTGCCTTTTCTCGATGAAAATGGCCATCCCATCATGCGCGACAACAACCGCCAAGAAAATATTGTCACCATACAGAATTGTATTATAAAGGCCAAGTCGGAAGAGATAATACAACTCTGTTTCGGCAATACTTATTCGAGAGATTTTGTCGATTTTGTTAACTCGTGCCTGCAGAAATATGAGAAGCGGCCGAAATATGACAAATTGAGAGAAACGGAGTTCTACTTGCGATTTATACAAAAAGAGAATGTTAAGCAAGAGGATATGGCAAATTTTATTAAGCAGTTTGAAGTAAAGGTTTCAAAAAGAGTTGTTTATTGAAACGAAAACATTACAAAATTCAAACTTTTCGGTTTTTTATCGATCTTTTTTGGGAAAATTGCTTTTCTATAATTCCAACTTTTTATTAAAAATTTTAGGACAATATGGATGGAGTAGAATGATGTTTATGTATGAAGCAGAAAATAATCCAGAGGCACAATGAATAAATTAAAACTTTTTTAGCTGTTATGATAAACTGATTATATTTTTTAACACACAAGCTTATAAATTTTTTTGGCTATATCGTTCCTGTTATGATTCCCCATCAAACACAGGTTCCTGCAAAATCTCTTGAACGCAAGGGAACCGAACTCTTGACAATGTAATGATGCCGAACACATTGTCAGCGCATCGGTCCACTAGCCCATGTGGCCATCGAATTGCCCCCGAAAAAAGATAAATAGTATAAATTAGAAAAATTTTGTACATTATTTGAACATTTCAATTTTTAGCGAATTTAAAAAAAAAGTTATAGAGAGCACAAAACAATATATAAATGTATCATCAATATCCAATTATTTACATCAATAAGCAAAAAAGAGCATAAACCAGATTCTTAAAAAATTTTTCTGAAAAGTTGAAATTTGACAAAATTGAAAATTTTAAGGGGCACAGCTCAAAAATTGCAATTTTAGAATGTAATATCTTTTAAAAACATGCTACATGTTTTGCTATCATAATTTGAAATCTCCATTTTTTATTATCATAATTCAAAAGCGCGTAAAAATTGCGATTACAAATTATGATAATGAAAAGTGGAAATTTCAAATTATGATAGCAAACATGTAGCATGTTTTCAAAAGATGTTACATGTTTTGTTATCATAATTTGTAAGTTCCGTTTTATAGTATCATAACTCAAAAGCGCATAAAAACTTCAATTACATATTATGATATCGTAAAACATAGATCATAAATTATGATAGCAAAATATGTTACATCTTTTGGAAACATGTCAAATGTTTGTATGCCCACAAAGCAACTTTGACTGAAATGTCTGATAACGATAGTGGACGAAGTGTGTGCATAGTCTCGACGCTCATTAGACTTGGAATGAAAAAGAGATACACAAAAAATATAAATTTTCTTATCCATATTTTTATGTAGTGAACACGATAGCGCTATTATTCGTCCATGAAAACTTTTGGAAAAATCTAAAATTTTTTTCTTCCATTTTCATAAAAATTTTTGAAAACTAATAGCATTATTGTGTTCACCGCATAAAAATGTAGATAAGCAAAAACTTTCATGAATTTTGACAACAAAATAAAAAAATAACTTTTGGGTACGGGATTGAACTCGCGCTATATGAGTGAAGGCCAAGTACGTTAGCCAATCGGCCATGGGTCAACTCCCCAAAACCTCATAATATGGTGCTCGTTTTAGAGCGCTCGGCTAGCTGAGTTGTTGGCATTTTGATGCGCCGTGGGAGGAGGGAGGTTCTGAATTAATACGGGAATACTTCTTCAACTTTCCAATATATTCTGTTATTTTAAGCTATTCTGAGCAACATTCAAAAAAATTTTTGAAAAAAAGTTGTTACTTGTAAAAAGAAAAAAATTCATCTTAACTTATAAACAAAATTAAAAATCGTGAACTTGGCTCAGTGGTAGTGATCCAAGATTCGAGTTTAAGGGTCTTGGGTTCGAATCCTAACTAAGTCGATTTGATTTTGCTGCAAAAAAGCTGTTATATTTCATGGTTAGATAACTTTTTTTCAAAACAAAATTTTTTTGAATGTTGTTTAGAATAGATTAAAATAATAGAATATATCGGAAATTTGGAGGAGTATTTTCTTGTTTAATTAGAAATTCTTTTATATGGAATCAAATGGAAGTATGGTGAAGAAGTTTATAATATTTATTGCCTCAACTGCTGTCCCGAGCACAAGAATTGCTACAAACACGAATTTTTGGGCTAGAAGGCGGTATGTATTAGGTTGTACCATAATTTTCTGACTTTTGCTATTTGCATGGAATCTGTACAAAAATGATTCCTTTGGGAGTAATATATACGAGGAATTGATTGCGAGCATAGCCGAAGCGTGAAAATGCTTTTCTGACCCTGGTTCAAGGAAAGGATTGGTATATTGAAGCGAAAATGAGCAAAAATTCGGATTTTCGTCAGAAAACCGGTTATCTGGGGGTTTTCTAAGCAAATCGATGGGAAATCTGCCACCATTGCTATGAACAATTTATGTTCATGCTCTAGATTCGCATATTTCTGGCTGATAACAAGAATTGATATTTCTCACGTCTTGTGCATCCATAGTATTATTTTTTAAAGGAAAAATAAATTTTTATAATATACAGGGTGGCGCAAAAAAGTTCCATTGTACCATTTTTTCATGAATTTTGGACCCAAAATTTTTTCCTAAAAATGACCCATTTCAAGGTCAGGGAAGCAGTTTCAAGCTTCGAGAATACGCGCAATCCCCACATCGAATTATAGGGGCTCGCGAAAATGCTTCTCTGATCCTAAATCAAGGGAAAATTTTGAAGTCAAAATTGAATTTTTCCCTGAATTAGGATCAAGAAAGCGTTTTCGCACTTCGGGAATGCGCGCAATCGATTCACCGCATAAAATTACCCCTAAAAGAGTCATTTTTAGAAAAAATCCCCATATTCAGAAACAAAATGATCCAAAAACAGGTCATGAAAAGTGTCCTTTTTGGACACCCTGTATATTTGTTATCAAAAAATCCGTCTGAAAAGCCAAAACTTTTCTTCTTCGTTCACAAAGCACTTTAGCATGTGATTATGCTGACTACACACAAGTGATCTCGCTCTTTGTACATTATCAAAAAAAGTTGAGTCAAAAATTTTTTCCATTGTTTTAATTTTCCATTCTTCCTTCATCAATTGAGTATTGACAATTAAGCCGTATAGATAAAGAAAGAAAAATCCTTTTCTTGGGCCATTTATAAGGAAAGATGATTAATTTTCGTGATAAACTAGAAGGTTTTTGTCATGTTTCGGTTCTATTGTGGTTTAATATTTTTTCTAGTATTTATACAAATTGTTGAATCTCAATTAAAAGGTAATGGGTAGTTTTCAAATATAAGTATCTGGGTCACACATGCACAACTATGGTAAGGGGTGGTCAAATTTTACCAAGAGATGTCGTAAGGGGGTTTAAGGGGATGTCGTATTGATTTGAAAAATTTTTACCACCCCTTGTATCACTCGTCTCGTTGAGTCGAATGACATGACTCGTTTTTTAAATTTCGAATTTCCTCCAATTTTAACAAAAAACCCACCGTGTCTACCCCTCCCCACCCATGGAGAACCCTCTCTTTAGAGCTAGTCCCTATAAGGTATGAATAATGAAAAGGTGTCTTAAAAACTTTAAAAAACGAACTTTATTTATAGAATGCTATTATTCTACTCCAGCACATACCACTTCTACTGCCTCATCAACATCTGCCTCTACAACAACAACAGCATCACTCAATGTTACCACTCCATCAAACACAAATGGTACCATAATCACTTCACCAACAACACCTAAAACAACTACAAAAACCACACCTTTGGTAACAACAATTAACACCACGATTAGTACCACAGCCACGAGGATTGGTAACACAACTATCCCTGTAGTAACGACTCCAAGGAGCTCGACTTTGAGTCTGATGACTCATCCAACAACAAATATGGGTCCTACAACGATAATTGAAACGAATGGTCCAACCCAAGAAGCAAGGTCTTTAGGAAGCACGGCGATTTCTTCAAAAGTTTCAACTATTGGTCCAACAACCCAAGGAACAGTGACTTCCGAAAACACAGAACTTTCATCGGCCTTAAGCACAGAACTACCAACTTCAATTCCAATTACAACACTTCCAACAGCTTCAATTGGTTTATCTACATTAACACAAAGTACACCTTTTTCTCTTTTTTTATTCAGTCTGCTTCACTTCCAAGTACAGCTGGTCCAATTTCAACAATAAGTACAGCCCTAAGCACAACCGAATCACTGATCCCCAGCACAACTGTTTCACTTTCACCAACCCTCAGTACAACTGTGCTGACTAATTCAATTTAAGCTCGTCAGTTCCACCTACATCAAGTTTGAGCACAACTACTTCATTTTCATCAACCCTACGTACAACTGAAGCACCCATCACAGTTAAAAGTACATCAGTCCCCTTGACATCCATTTCATCTTTTTTTATCATGAGCACAACAATCCCATTTTCAACATTACTAAACACAATTTTTACACCTATTTATACACAAAGTGCGCTTATTTATCTTCACCCAGACATTCCTTTTTTTACCCTTAGCACGATTTTCGTTCCTACTTCATATCAAAACACAGATAAAATATTTTTACAACATGTTATTATTTAGTTTGGGAATACGGAAGTTGATACTTTTTAGGTTCAACGAAAGTATCTCGATCCAGTCCAGGAATTATTTCAACAGCAAGCAGCGTAACGCCAGAGGAACACTCAACTTCACACAGTTTAGTATCAACCAGCAAATCCAGTGAAATTGTAACTGACTCGATTCAAAGTAGTCCAGTTACCTTTGAAAGAACTGAATCTACTGTATATGGGCCTAGCACAACACATCAACAAACATCTGAATCTGCTATTCCTGAATCAACAATAATTCTATCCACTCAACCAATAACAACTGGTTCAAGTACAGTGCCAAAAACTCCAACATCTCAAACAGCCAAAATTCGAACTACTCAAGCAGAAGGTTCAAGTCCAATAATAACGTCATCATCTAATGCTAGATCTTCCACAACAGCGCAATCACAAGCTTCTCAATCGTCTACACTAACAGTTACAACTTTGGCACCAAAGTTATCAAGTACTGATCAGACACAAGAATTTCCGTCTTCAAGTATTGTCTCTAGTGCATCTACTAGTGTACCACCATCGATAGAAATATCAAGTGTTGGCTCAACCCAAACATTTGAATATACTAGTAGTGAATCGGCTGGCCCAACAGAAGCAAAAACTACTGGGCCTACAGAAACGATTATTTCTTCAACTAGAGGCCCAGCAGAAGCAAAAAC